>JALPQI010001974.1:0-121175 GCA_025490895.1 Thaumatotibia leucotreta
AAATGTTGGTGCTTAGTTACCATTCAAATAACAACTGCCAAGCAACGGGTGGCACCTTGGCTGTTGACGTGCGTGATTGGCAGTGCGTGTAGATATTAATGACAACTGCTTGAATTTGAGTGCTTAGTTACCACTGACTTTGTAACCGTTATTGACATTGTGATTAAATAACCGTGTACGTGTCAAAGAAAAACTGAGATGTTAAGATATATGTGACGAACTGAAAGCGTATGTGAAAATGATAACTTAGATGTTCATATTTTTCTGACGATTTAAGTGTACATGACTTCTTGGACACCTTGCCCGCTCAGGTATATCTGCTGCCGACTGTACATAAATGTAGCTAAACTATTATCCTAAAATAATCCGTTTAAATCATCGAAATCGGTTGAAAATAAACAAAGTTATGTCATTTTCTATATTCCGCGGCAAACGCCATACAACCGCCATTCGCCCGCCCGCCAGTTCGAAAATGTTAATTGCACCCAAACTATGCAATTGATTTACACTGATAAGATATGAACTAAAAGCCAATTAATTATACAAATACTAGTTGTTTTAAAAATACTGTTGTTATTAAAATAAAATACATAATTTAAGAAAAAACCAAATTAAAAGACATAGGTACTTAGAGTAAGGTAGGAAAAAGGTAACACATTGATAATAATAACTTCTAACTATCAATGAAAGAATATTATATATATATATATGAACGAAAACGAAATATAGTGGACTGTAAAATGACAAAAGTTTATGTATTAGCTAACTTTGTGTGATTTTGGTAATGTTAAAAATTTGGAATTAAGAAGAAATTTAGAATAGGATCGCAAGACGGCTTACCTTGATGTCCTTAGGCGTAGCTCCGCAAGCAAATAAAGGCGATTCCCTAAACTCGTGCAGAGGTGAGCTCACGTACAGCAAAGCAGTCGGGTTTCACCTATACGTATGCTAACGCGGGATATTAGCCGAGATGCGATCTTGTGGTTATGAAACTTTTAGAATTGGATGAGTAGCCGGAACTTGAGATATCGTCTTCGAAATGAATTAACTTTACACTTTACATGACTGGCACAAATTTAAGGTTTTTCGCGCTACCGACTTCGAACTCTCACAAACGACGACGACTACTGTGTGTGGCAATGCTGCCATACTAAACCTAACGTCAAAATGACAGCTATGTTGCCAGACGAAAATATAAAAATAAGGCCAATATTAAACATTCCGCCCGCCTAAATGCGAGGGCGTGCGGCAGCATGCCTTAGAATTTACGAAAAAACGACAAAACTTAAATCTACGAAAAGATGCTGCCTGTGACAGCAGGTGAACTAAAGCTAGTACAATTTACGAATGCTACAACTAAGACCTACAGGTTACGATAGCCTGGTAACTAGGCTACGTACTTTAACTTAACATTTAACTTAATTAAGAGTCAGATGCCATTGGCAAAGGACAAATCTTGACGACTGGTCTTTTGTACTGTCCAGTGGCAGTCTTGACAGTTACTACTCTACATATGCCATCTGCACCGGGGTGCAAGGCAACGATACGACCTAAAGGCCAATTGAGAGGATTTAATGACTCTCCTACGATAAGCACTAAAGCTCCCACGTTAATATTAGAATATTTTTTATCCCACTTTGCCCTTTGTTGCAGTGTGTGTATATATTCAGTTTGCCATCGGTACCAGAAGGACTGATGAATTTTTTGAATGAGATTCCAACGTTGCTGGACACTAATATTTAAATCTACAAGTTTCTCCTCAGGCATAATCGAAAGAGGTTCCAAGGTGAGGAAATGTCCTGGAGTTAGAGCTGCGAAATCATTGGCATCTGAACTCAGGGGCGTCAAGGGACGAGAATTTAACATAGCCTCTACTTGTGTCAATACAGTATAAAATTCCTCAAAAGTTAATCGTTGAGTACCGACAGAACGAGCGAGGTGTGTTTTCACTGACTTGATTCCAGCCTCAGCCAAGCCATTAAAGTGAGGGCTACCAGGAGGACTAAACGAGAATTTAATTTCTTGTGACTCCGCGGCCTTTTGCATGAGAGAACCAAGGTAGTTACTGGCACCGATAAAATTTCTGCCCTGATCAGACACGAGATGACTGCATCGCCCACGACGTGCGATAAAGCGTCGCAAAGCTGCGAGGAATGCTTCTGTGGACAATTCCGACGCGAGCTCGATATGTATAGCTTTCGTGGAGGTGCAAACAAAGACACAGATATAGCCCTTAAAGGTTTTAGCACCACGACCACGTCCGAAAGCTATGTTGAAAGGTCCACCATAGTCGACAACTGAACTTGAAAAACACTTAAGCTGATTCACCCGATACGAAGGGTAATTTCCCATAAATGGAGCAGGGGCAAGTTGAGGACGAACACGAAAACATTTAGTACAGCTAGAGATCACAGATCGAATGGCACGTTTGCTTGACAAAATCCAAAAATTTTGTGCTAGAAGATTCATAAGAGTCAGTGCACCAGGGTGCATGAAGCGAACATGATATTCTTGAATTATTAAACTAGTGAGGCGATGGGAGCGAGGTAATAGCAAAGGATGCTTTGCTTCGAGAGAAATCTTAGCGTGAGCCAAGCGACCGCCCACCCTGAGGTGACCCGCCTCGTCAACGAAAGGTGATAGTTTGCGAAGACTCTTAGGGAGGGAGTTAGGAGACCCGTTTTTAAGGTGCTCCAACTCCAACGAAAACACACTTTCTTGCACAAATTTAACTAAAAACATAAGTGCTCTGTGAATCTCTGATGGCTGCAAAGATCCAACGACACGAGAATCGACAGCTTTCTGTCTACAATTCTCAGAAAAACGAAAGCAATATGCTAGTACATGTTGAATTGTTTTTAGTGAAGAGAATCTATTCAACAGATGGTCAACTAATTCTTCGTTATTGGTTATAACGAGAACAGTAAGCTTCTGCTCTTCATGAAGAACAGTTTGGTCTAACGATAACAACGACTTAGGCCATTTTTCGACGGGAAGTCGAAGCCAATGAGGCCCGGTCCACCAACTAGATTGATCAACCAAATCTTGGGGAAGAAGCCCACGCGATCCACAATCCGCGGGGTTGTCAGTGGTTCTGACATGACGCCATGAGTCTGGAGGAATTAGATCCTGGATGTGGCTCACCCGGTTTGCAACAAAGGTTTTCCATTTGGATGGACACGACTTGATCCAGGATAACGCCACACTGGAATCCGACCATGCGAATATTTCACTGACCAAGTGAAAGGGCTTCAAAGCTTCCACGACTGACGCCATCAAGTCCGATAACAAAACTGCTGCGACTAATTCGAGTCGCGGCACCGACAATTTACGTAAAGGAGCCACTTTTGATTTGGCACAAACTAAATGAACGGCGATATCACCATTCTTACTCAATGTACGGCAGTAAACAACAGCACAAAAGCCACGTTCCGACGCATCGTAAAAACCATGCAGTTGCAAGGCATCAAAATTACCGACGATGCGACGAGGAACAGCTACCGAGCTCAATGAAGAAAGTTGAGTCTTAAACTCCTGCCACTGAAGCCTAATATTTTCTGGGACATCATCATCCCAAGAAACTCCGGAAGTCCAAAGAAGCTGCATTAGGTACTTGGCGAGGAATGTTACAGGCGACAGAAAACCTAATGGATCATAAATCCTGGCCACTTCCGAAAGAATAGTGCGCTTGGTACATCTACCGTTATGAGTATCAACGACACGGAAACCAAAGGAATCTGAGTGAGGTTGCCACAGCAAACCCAATATTTTCAGAGATATATCTGAAGTTTCATCGAAATGTTTGAAATTCTCTGAATACAAGTCCGAAGATGGAAGATTTTCAAGAAAATCACCACTATTAGAGGTCCACTTCCTCAGATGAAAGCCACCCGACGACAGAATGTTTGTGAGTTCCACCTGAAGGGAGCGAGCCTTTTCGACAGAGTCAGCTCCAGTAACAACGTCATCGACGTAGATATCACGGGCGAGAACAGCTGAGCCAGCTGGGTATTCTTCCGCAGCATCATTGGCGAGCTGAGCCATGGTACGAAGAGCTTGGAATGGCGCAGCCGTGGCACCATATGTCACAGTCTTGAGACGATAGTCACGTATAGGACCTGAGGACGAGGGTCGCCACAGAATGCGTTGATAGTCAGCGTCTTCTTCAGAGACCAAGATTTGCCTGTACATCTGCTTTATATCACCTGTGAAGACGACAGCGTGCCAACGAAAACGAGTAAGCAGATCGAAAATATTGGTTTGAAGCTTGGGCCCTGCCAGTAGAGTTGAATTTAAGGAAACCTCGTTAGCGTCCTTAACACTGGCATGGAAGACAACACGAAGAGGAGTTGTAACCGATTCACGCAAAATTCCATGGTGCGGTATATAGTAGAACTGGCCCTCACATGTTGAAGGAGGATCTACTACTTCCAAATGACCACGAGACTCGTAGTCTTCCATAAATTCGACATACGACCTTTTAAACTCAGGATTGGAGTTTAACCTGCGTTCCAACGACAGGAATCGCTTAAGAGCGATTTCGCGCGAATTGAGGAAGGTAGGCTTGTTCGTAGGATCAACGAAAGGCAAAGGCACTACGAACCTTCCTTCTTCATTACGATAATATTTATCACGAAAATAATCTTCGCATCGCTGCTCCTCCTCCGACACGAAAGATTTGGTAGGAGCAGTGACATTTTCTAATTCCCAAAATTTTTTTATGGAATCTTCAAGCGACAAAGTTTGCGAAGAATTCGAAACGAAAAAGCAATGGTTATTCTTCTTACGAGAAGACACGACAGAATTGGTGTTGAGTTGACTAATGTCACACTCACCTATGACAATCCATCCATAGATTGTGTTCAACAAAGTAGCTTGACCAGGCTTCCCTCGACGTATACCAGGGATCAACGACGAAACGAAAAGTTGTGCATTAAGCAATAAGTCCACTGGTGCCGGTTGAGCGAAGTCAGGGTCAGCGAGCGACAATTTTTTTATGTGTGACCACTTCGACGAGTCGATAGGTTGAGTAGGTTGATCAGCACATATCTTCGACAAAACGAAAGCTTCGAATTTAATATTCGACGACAAAGACGAAGTGTGAAATGGCTTAATTTCACACGATAGAGAGCCGAACGGTTGAGCGACAGAATTGCCAATGCCGTACACGGCATGTTGGCCACGAGCTATATTAAACCCTAACATTTTAGCGCAGGGTTCCGAAATAAAATTGCATGCGCTAGCGCCATCTAGAAGCGCGCGCACCGGTCGAAAGTTTCCAAAAGCATCTTTAATTAAAACTTTAACAGTCGAAAATAAAATGGTATTTTCCCCAGTCGAAGATGTTAAAACAGTGTTACTACTATTACTATCTGGCAGTACCGGAGCAACCTCTATGCGCACAGGTATTTCTGTATTTTTAGTGAAATGTAATAAAGTGTGATGTGAACGACTACACACACTACAACAAGAGGCACGACAAGATTTCACTCTATGGTTATCCGAGAAACACAGAATACACAATCCCTTTTCTTTCACTAAGTTAAAGCGAGCATTTTGGTCAAGTTTTAAAAATTTGTGACATTTAGCAAGGCTATGCTGTCCAGTACAGAAGACACAGTTCGGGTTCGACACGACAAATGCTGTTTTATTTTTAGGCAATGGTTTAACATTTGAAGCTTTCACTTGAATATTTGAATTTTCTAAAGCTTTGCTACGTTTTTCTATAAAGCTCTTCAATATTTCAAATTTAGGTATATCAACATTTGATTCAAGCTGAAGTTCAAATGCCTCACGTGTTGCAACATCCAATTTCGACCACAATAAGTAATACAGCATGAAATTCCGGTCAGGAAGATCAAATTTCGACAAAATATTTAAATTTTCATTAAAGACACGGAACACCCGATCTAAATCATTCTTGTTTTTCACAGCCTCACAATTCAACATCTTTTCATAGTAAATAATAGCAATTTGTCTTTTCTTGTCATAGTAGTTGGCCAAAGTTTCATATGCACTAACATAGCTGTCATTTGACAAAGGAAAACTTTTTATTAATTCATAAGCAGAACCTTGAACACTTGACAACAAGTAGTGTAACTTTTCAACATCACTAATTGTGTTCCGGTTATGAATCAATGAGTCCTTACTTAAAGAACTCCAGAATTTACTGTTCAGAATAAAACCTTGAAATATATTACACATAATATTCTTTTATTGATAGTTAGAAGTTATTATTATTCACTTGATACCTTTTTTCTAACTTACTTTTTTTTAATTAGTTTTTTTCTTAAATTATGTATTTTATTTTAATAACAACAGTATTTTTAAAACAACTAGTATTTGTATCATTAATTGGCTTTTACTTCATATCTTATCAGTATAAATCAATTGCATAGTTTGGGTGCAATTTACATTTTCGAACTGGCGAGCGGGCGGATGGCGGGTGTATGGCGTTTGCCGCGGAATATAGAAAATAACATAACTTTGTTTATTTTCAACCGATTTCGATGATTTAAACTGTATATTTTAGGATAATAGTTTGGCTACATTTATGTAGTACAATATTTTTTTCTAATACCGCTTGTTTCCTGATGAAATGTACATTGTACGAAAAGAGTAAAAAAAAATTTTTATTTTTTCAACGATATTTTTTTTATTTCTAGATGTACGCTATAACATGAAAAAACAAAGTTAGAGCATATTTAATGACCTTTCGATTGATACTACACACGATGGTATACGTTGGGTGGTTGAGGAACAAATAAACGCTTTTTGAAATTAGGCACTAGGCATTTTGATGACGTCATTACTGGTGACCTTGACCTTTGAGAGAGTGTCTCCCGGCAGTTTTGGATACAGAATGACATATTTAACAACATACAAAAATTTGGTGCTGGTATCCGAATGTGAACTTTTTTTCCGTAATATAATGGACTATTTATGTAATTTCCTTGCGAAGACTTTGATGCAAGTACCTATATATATTCATGTAGATTAACGGACCGGACTGTAAGTAAATGTATAACACGTTGTGCCCTTTTTTTAAATATATTTTTTTAACAATATGTATATTTGTATAATAATATTATAATTAGGGGTCGGAGTTGTCATCGCACGGTAAGACTAATAGCAAGCTATGGAGTCGACATTTGCCATAAATCTAAAATTTTATTCATACTCATACTCATTTATTAAATTTATCTTTAAATGCCTTTATTATAGCGGTGGTGTATGATGAATAATAATTTTCCATATTAAAATTCAATTATTATCTAAATTCATCATTTAATTAAGAACGAAATTAAACTATACGAATAAAATAAATCATTTGAATAGAAATAAATAAAAAAAATAAAACATTATTTTCGTAATGTGCTCCTAGTTTGCAATATCCATAGAGCTTGTCGATACCGGAATGAGTGCTTCAAAATCTTGACAAGGTACGGCAAGTATATTGTCCATTTCAAAATAACAATTGTAAAACGAATAAATAATGGCAACTTTGTCCATATTTTCTGGGGTGAAACTGGTTCTATATTGGTTGAAAATCCACTTGTGACTTGAAAAAGATCGTTTTAAGTCAACGGAAGTTAGCGTAGCATATTCTAGAACTCGCTCAAATTGTTCAGTACTTGCCATGTGCCTTAAGTTGATGAAGTCCGGATTTCTATTGAGTACACTTTCCAATTTATTTTTAACTGTAACCGAAAATTGACAAAAATTGTCTTAACTCGTGTAATATTTGAAAACTTTGCTTAATAGGTATAGTAGTACACTGCAATTTTGTAATTGAATCAACAATAAGTTCAAAGTTATCTTTTATATAACTTAGCTCGTTTTGCATATTACCGTTTGATAGTACAGTTAAACGGTAATATGCAAAACGAGCTAAGTTTGGGCATTTAAAATTGCGATGGCATCTCTACTGTTCAATGACGAAATAATATTTGTATTTTTTTTTGTATTGAGTTGCATAATAAAATTCAGCCACTGATTGACACTGATACGTTATGCTTTTGACTGCCAGCAAATATACTAATCAATTTTATTAGCGGTCAGTACTCCTTTATAGATAATTTTCAGCATAGTTTGCATAATTGTAAATGTTGAAATATTCAAGTCATAAAATTGTAATCTAATATAGAAAAAAAAATTATATAATTTTATTGGGTATTCATATACGTAATAACTTATGCACGACCGCTATAAAGGCTTTTTAAGATAAATTAAATAATGAGTATGAGTATGAATAATATTTTAAATTTATGGCGAATGACGACTCCATAGCTTGCAATTAGTCTTACCGTGCGATGAAAACTTCGAGCCCTGAATAATAGTAAACAAGCCGATT
The DNA here is from genome assembly GCA_025490895.1 of Thaumatotibia leucotreta. Lineage (NCBI taxonomy): Eukaryota > Metazoa > Arthropoda > Insecta > Lepidoptera > Tortricidae > Thaumatotibia > Thaumatotibia leucotreta. The sequence continues at coordinate 8,354 of JALPQI010001974.1, forward strand.
CTGACATGACGAGACACGTCAGGCATATCAGTGACAGTAGACAATGTGTATTAGTGCGTTTTATTTCTCAATACGTATCAAACTTTGGGTATTCGTGTTATTCTGCCGCTACATTTAACTTACAGAATGTCGTATCAGGTTTCATTATAAAAAATATGCTGAGCTTCTAAATGACAAAATATTCAAATTGATATCTTAAAATACCCTATTGTTACAGGATAAATGATAACATTGAGGGGTAAATATAAAAGAAACAATGCCAATTGAGAGAGTTCGATGCAGACTTTCCCCATAGCTAGTTCTTATTTGTACAAATGTCGCAAGAGTTGCGGAAAACTTGCCATTAGGTATCATTCAAAATAAGTGTCAATTCGAGTACAAATCTGCTGAATGGAAATTTCGCAATTTATATGACTAAGATCAGGTTTTTTATACCATGATGGTGGCAAACAAGCGTACGGCCTGCTTGATGGTAATCAGCTATTGTGGCCTATGGATGCCTGCAACTCCAGAGGCTCAAATGCACGTTGACGAAACTTTGCAAACACCTTTTTAAATTTCGCCGAATTTAATTTTTGCGTATGCCGACGCATTTCAGTTTCCCAGATGTTTGGCTACTTATAATCTAATATACAGCGCTGCTGCCAAAAAAAAATAAAAAATGGCTTAAGATTATTTTTATACTTTTAAAGTAATTGGTAAGCGGGTATTGTGATGAAATATGTGTAGATGTGTTTCAAAAAATCAGTCACAAGTAAAGCTGTTAATACATATACTTTTTAAAAATATGAAAAAAATCTGGCCTTAAAACCGCAAAATCCTGATAAAAACTTTCAGAGTAGCCCTTAAACAAGTGCCTATTAACGTATATTTGTAATACTAAGAATGCCTGGTTGGTGTTAATGACCTCAGGCCTTAATCTTAAGCTACCAACTAATTTAAGTTTAATTTCGTTAAAGTTGGTTTCTCCTGCCAAACATTGCGTTAGTATTCCGACCGAAACTGGTCTTCTTTTCACTTCAATATACATTTTCTTTCCCCAACAATGTGTCCCTATCCCTATATACCTACTAGTACAAAACAAACTCTATACAAAAACAGCTTTTTAAGGTCGCCATTCGCCCGCCTGATGCGTTTCTAGTTGCCGTATGAATAATCATTGACATGTTTTCGCAGATCGTGAGGGGACGTGTTTGTGTCAGCGGCGGAAAATCCTGAGCTGAGACGAAGACCTATTGGATGCTTTAAAACTTCAGTTTGATTTGTTGATCACATATTACGAGAACTAGTTAGTTTTTTGGGTTTGTGTGAGATACATTTAAGTCACAACTAATAGGTATATAGTCCTCCACATCGTTTTCGATGACGGCGACCCCAAATAAACTCTATGGACGTTGTCTACTGTGAGCCCTGATATGGCTGGCTAGGCCGAACTTTGTTTTAAATACTCTTCTGCAATCAGAGCAATAGAGCTGACCAGCTGCATTATATATATGTGTACGCGTAGGAGGGCTTAGGTCTTTCCTTACGTAACTGTATTTTAACGTCTAAGGTGATCAGGCGGTTTTCTTCGAAATTATTAACGCTGTTAAAGACCGTCGAGCGCCAAGATGACCGTTTCACTGCAAGCTCCTCCCAGCGATCAGTGTCGATAGCACAGGCATTCAGATGTCGTTTGAGTACATCCTTATAGCGCAGATGTTGACCGTCATGCTTCCGTTACAAGTCAAGTCACAACTATGAGAGGCTAGAAGCAAGATTGAATTGCTGCATAGTACTGAAGCGCGCTGTGTATTATTAGCAGGTGGCTTATGATGGTCACGGGTTTACCGTTTATCGCGCTTCGCGTCACTTTCGCACTTGCATACGCAACGATGACAAACGATTAAACACGGGACCATTAAAAGCCTACAAGTTATGTTAAATAGTAGGTACTCTATATTTAGGGTTCCGTTGCTAAAATGGCAGTCATCCTATAGTGCGGGGTATCATTAAATAGGTCTTTTAAAAAGAATAAGGGTCTTAAAAAAGTTTTTTTTCTAAAATCAATAGTTTCGGAGTTAATCGCACCAAAACATTTTTTTTTCTTTTACTTTTAATCCGTAGGTCCAAAAATATGAAAAAAATCATCGACTTATAGAATACTTTAAAATGAAACAATTTCGAACGTAATCGGCCCAGCCTTTTTTGAATAAGTACGGAACTCTACACTGAGCAAGGCCCGATATGCTCTTGGCCGGTTTTTTTATTGATGTACCTAGTTGATTTTTTTGGAATAACTGAAATCATAAAGAGGCTGGGGTGCGTAGCTAACATAAAAAATAAAATAAAAATAATAAATAAATATCTTGGGACATCTTACACAAATCGACCTAGTCCCACGGTAAGCTCAATTAAGGCTTGTGATGTGGGTACCAGGCGACGATATATATAATAGATAGATACACAAAGATACATAAATACATAGACAGCCATGACCAAGGAACAAATATTTGTGATAAATAAATACACAAATAATGCCCTCGCCGGGATTCGAACCCAGAACCTCCAGCTTCGTCGGCAGGGTCACTACCAACTAGGCTACGGAGGCTGACAAATATAAATATTATCAATTGCTAACGCTCAGAGTAGCGCAGCGTAGTTTTCTCTCTATCACTCGTTTTTATTAATGCGACAAAGATAGTTGCGTTTCGTTTGTGACTGGGTCTGTTATCTTACTCGAATGACATGCAATATGTGGTTGCGCCTTTATATGGAACCACACCAATGGACACGGTATTTTCTGTATGTAACTAAGACATCTATTCCAGTTTTAAATTTGTAGAGTTACTATTTAAAAAACAAAAATCAAAATAAACAAAATACTTATATTTGTTCGACAGAAAAAGTTCGAATAGCCCTCGGTAAGGAGACACGCTATAGGTATGTCGACAGACGAGTCTCAGACACGGCGACGCGTGGCGGCCGCGAGTGAGCCATTTTTGCTTCATGTCTGTTTCACCGCTCCACACGACAATAGGCAGCTTTGCCTTGCAGCTGTGTAGAGTGCTCATTTTTAGGGTTTTTTTTGCCAATAACTATGGCAATGGAACCCTATAGTTTCGTCAAGTCCGGCTGAATATCAGTCCGTATGTCACAGTAGCCGTACCAGGAGTTGGCAAGTAAACTTTAGGTACGGTCGAGGAATTTAATTTCCTACCCATTTCGTACCTTGTCATAGTAGCTATAATATGACAGTCCTAGCAGCTTTCATTGTCACTGTGACAAGGTACGAAATGGGTAGGAAATTAAATTTCTCGACTGTACGTCAGCGTTTTTTCATTATCATTATCAGCCTATAATAGTCCACTGCTGGGCGTAGGCCTCTCCTATTAACTATGTGTATAGACGCATTAGGAGGTAAATGCCCATAATCGCCACGCTGGGCAAGCGGATTGGCGATCGCAGTAATGTGTCCAGTATGATGACGCTGCTGCCCATCATCATTTTTTTTAAATCAAATAATGGTCAGTTACACTTCAATCCCTTAGTCGACTCTTACGACACCCGCAGGAGGAGTTGGGGTGGTGACAAATATATTCTTACTGCCGTCACCACACGGCCAAGTCAGCGTTTACTCGAACAAAATATTGATTTTTGTCCCACGATACGATACATAATTAATATGTTTTTAATCACATTAATGACAAAAATAAACGATATTTTAAGCGAAATAAGTCTTAATAAAACCGGCCAAGAGCATGTCGGGCCATGCTCAGTGTAGGGTTCCGTAGTTATGCAAAAACGGCTGGGCCGATTATGTTCGAAATAGTTTTATTTAAAGTATTCTATAAACCCACTACCTACTTATCCATGATTTTTTTCATATTTTTTGGACCTACGGATCAAAAAGGCTACATAATTTTTATTCTAGAGCGATTATCTTCAAAAATATTGACTTTTAAAAACTCTTTTCTAAGACCCTTATTCTTTTTAAGAGACCTATTCAATTATCCCCACACTATAGGATTACAGCAAATAAAAAAAATCATCACTAGATGGGGAGGTACCCGAAAAAAAAAATTGTTTTCTAGATTTTATTGTACCACTTTGTTGGCATGATTAAAATGTACACCTGTACCAAATTGCAGAATTCTAGTATTAACGGACATTGAGCTATGCTGCGGACAGACGGACAGACAGACATAGCGAAACTATAAGGGTTCCGTTTTTGCCATTTTGGCTACGGAACCCTAAAAACGGTGAAAATTTGTCCACCATTTTGTAATTTTTGATCGCATAATATAAAATATATGTAGGTACCGTATCTCTTATACTCGTATCATTAAGTGTACGAGTATAACAACTCCTTTACAAAAGTTTCCTTGAAGAAACATTCAATTAAACCTGATTATTGTTAATGTCCTGATTAAGGAGCAAACAATAAAGGGCTTCAGAACGAATTTCCCCGTCTTTCACAATGGACCGACGAAATAATAGGCATAAGCAATTATAGCTACAGCATCAAGGAAAAATATTATTGTATCATACTATTCCAATTATTACGAAATTCATTCTTCCAAAGATGCGAAGGTGAACGCCAACAGAGTGAGTTACATTGTTTGGGAATCTCTCAACGGCTTTCCATTAATGGAATAGGAGAATATCTACACAGGAGAAAATAAAATGTGGGCAAGAGATTTCTTAGTAAGTAAGCGGTCATTTGTAAGCTGCCGAGAAAAATGCTCACTCGTCCAGAAAAAATAATCGAGGACGGTTAGCGACGTACCTTGGAGCGCGTATTCTTCGCCCTTATTTACGACGTTTCCCGAAACACTATGTAAACACCAGTTTCCGAACAATTGGTTACACAAGACCGATAGCCGGCGCCGCATTACCTATTCAAAATGGGATACAATCTGGGGTACAATAGTCGTAGTAAGTCGAATCGTTTATTAGATTTATTTTGTAGTGTACTAAATCTACACTCTCGGTCAAATAATACGGATCGGGTGTAATTTTTAATAGAAAATACAGCAAACTAGCTAATTTTAAACGGCGTTTTCATATAAGTATCTACAGAGGTAACACACTTTTTAAAATCAAAGTAAATTGTTTTTTTTTTTGTTTAAAATAATCGTCAGTACAGTCAAGTGCAAAAATAAGAATCGAAAGAATCCGTTCATAAATATGTTACGACGTTCTTATTACACAGAATTAGAGTGCACTGGGACATATTTTTGAACGTTTTTGTATACCCCTTATTTTGTCTTCGACTGTACAAAAAAAATATTAAAATAGTTGTTAGATTGATTTGTGGCAACATTTTTTAGAATAAAAAAACTCCCAAAAATGTAAGGAAAAGGAACGTATTAATCATTAGGTACTTGCTATGTTTGTATCCACGGAGTTACCTGACGATACAGTTAGGTACCTACATGTTTTTTGCATTCAGTAAAAAAACCTGGAAAATTACAATAAGTACAATTCCATATTAAAATGGATTCCACTTATCTTGTAAACATTTCAAAAAGTTATATATTGATTTAAACTTTCACGATTATCACTCATATTTTAAAGACAAACGAGTCTCAATCACGTAAACTTACTTGACGCGATAAGACCCGTTTGTCATAAAATATTTCAATAATTTACTTGAAATCAGCGTTTTTACGGCACCTACTCTCAATTAAAAATTATATTTGTCTCGTATTATTTGGCCGAGAGTGTAATTATTTTGGTAAGGTATACTAAACAAAAACAGGAATTCCGTTTTCCAACATGCAATCGGTTTTACAGGTGGGGTCCACCCACTGCCACTTCCACAACTACCTGAGCTGTCGATGACCTCAGAATTACGGATCTCCTCATTTCTGATTCTATTGACCATAAGAGGTTAAGTAATTTTATATTAAATATAAATCGTAATTACAGGTATGAGTACAGAACGTAAGTAAGTAGGTACCTTGCTAAGTACGAAAATGTTATGTGAAAATCATCAGATGATTGTGACGAAACTAATAGCTATGTAAGTAGGAATTTAACACTACTCTTCAGTATTCGACTCTTATTTACGCATACTATATATACCTACTAATCGTAGACAATCATTGTCAAAACTGTGCAATTTATGTATTCATAAATTAAATCAAATTAACCTGATCTATATATGATATATATAAGGCTAGAAAAAAAATATACATAGACAGGGTGGTCCAAACCTTGACGTCAAAAAAATTTTTTTTAGGTTATCTACGTCATGGGCTATCAGAATATACCCCATGTATGTTAGCCGATTTTTTGTAGTTTTCGAGTTACGAATTTTTGAAAAAATTTTTTTTGAGAAATTCTGGAATGAAGAAATTTATTGATAAAAAAACTAGTAGTAGGTTTTTTAATATTTTCTATTCGTAAAAGTATTACTACAAATAAAGCATTTACTGACAAAAATATTAGCGTCCTCACTTTGATACAAGTAGGATAAAAAAATGCCAAATTCAAAATTTTACGTTAAAATGCATCAAAATAGCATTAATGTACGTAAATAAAAAAAAAACATATCCCAAGGATTTTTGGTAATGTAAAGACTGCCCTAGACCTTAAACCTTCGTAAAAGCAAAAAAAAGTGATACTAAATAATGAGGATTTTTCGGAGAAGTCGGTCAAATAAAGTTAAAAAAAAAACATATATATATATATGTTTTGTTGTGCAAGGCAGTCGCCAGCTCTTCGGTCTTTTGTTACGTCAACCAGACGTTTCGCGATTTCAGCAAACAGTTTTCGTGCGCAATCATTGTCAGTAAAATACCACTAATACTAAAACAAACGACACTTTTACGCCGTAAAAGAAAAACTATGATCACAGATTACTTGTGTAACAAAATGATAGGACACGTTAAACTACTTTGCGAATCAAACTTTTTAATAGGCGCAGTACGTAGTTGTAGAACCTTCTCATAAAACTCTCCTCGTTTCCGGAAAATTCACCCGAATGTAGTATGTGATGCTGCTCTCCATTGGCACTTAATAATATTTCTACTCCACAATAGGTTTTTCCTTTCAATTCGAAGTTACTCGAAAAAGTTTCAGAATGTGATCTCTCAGGAAATTAGATTTATCGAGCTAAACATACCGCCGGTTTTCTCAAAGAATAATGGCAGCAAAGCCTTTTTGTTGATTGTTCGGTGTCACCTTGGGAGTTCAGATTAACATACGATGGTTCGCAGACAGCTCTGTCGAGAATTCTTGTGATTTTAAATTTATTCTTTTTATCTTTACTTAGCAGGTAAAAGTGATATTTGTTAAGTATGGGGAGCTAACTATGAATTTTCTACGTAGACATTTGTAGGAACATTTGAAATTATGGATAATAACCTTTTCGGAAATACACTCAAACGTATTTAAATGTAGCGAATTTTAAATAACATACCTATAATAAAAGTTATTAAAATTGCAATTATTTTCTTGAAAAAGGCCACCTTTATATTCAGTTTAACTCGAAAAGAAGCTCGTTTTTAAACTGTCACCGTCAGTTCTAAAACAATTTGCCGAGAGTCAAATCGAAGTTATTGTTTTATATGCCAGTGAATATTTAATTGGATTTCTACAATGTAGAGGTGTGAATAATTTCATCAATGAATGAGGGTAACTAATATGGATTATTGTAATATTTACGAAAGGTGAAAAATAAAATGTACTTGTAAGGAATGAAGAACAATATATTCTGCAATAAGTAGCTAACTAATAGTACATTTCGATGCTAGTGCGGAAGGTATGTCATTACTTCACGAGTCCCGAGATATCTTGCCACGAGCCAAAGGCGAGTGGCAATACTCGGGCGGGGCGAGTGAAGAATGACATTTCCGCGCGTGCATCGAACAACGTTTTTCAATACAGTTGCGATAAAATTAAAAGATGATAAATAAAATATCTAGAGTCTGGCTAACGAAAGCTGAGAATGAGAAATGGCGGCAAATTAATAAAATATAGAGTATGGTATCACTGGGTTGCACCCCGAAAATCAGTCTTGATACTTGTAATATATTTAAAACTTAAAATTATTTTGTTAAATTACCTGTATTTATTACAATCCAAATTAATATTATATATATATGTACATAACGTAGCTGTTCCATGCAACTTTGTCTGCATGACACAATGCAATATGATGTAGGTATTGTAGGTACCTACTACTCTAAATGATGACCCATGTTATTAAATGGATCCCATATCAAATTTTAAGCAAATCTGTTTAGTTATTTTCAAGTTATATCATAGATTCGACAACACCAAGTTAGTTTTAACTTTTTACATACATATTATGTACCTATTTTGTGGTTAGTTTTAACTTTTTACATACATATGTATGTAATGTGGTAATGTGTCGAACCTATGATATAACTTGAAAATAACTAAACAGATTGGCTTAAAATTTGATATGTTTTTCAGCTCTTCATATCATTATAGTCTTTATACCATAATATGGCCGAAAAACAGAGTGATTTTCACACTTGGATATAACACTATTATATGTCTATACATAGGTATAGGTAATATTAGTAACGATTTGTAAATTGTATCATCGCAGAATGGGTGTAATCATGATTAAAACTACCTATAAAATTGTCCATTACGACACAAGTGCGAAAAACGTGAAATTCTAAACGAGTGGCAATTTTTGAAAACACGACCGATAGGGAATGTTTTAAATCGACACAAGTTAAGAATTTCGTTATTGCACGTGTCTCGTAAGACGTTTTTTAGTACAGATGGCCCTCCGAAGTTTTGAACCTGACTTAAAATGACCCACTTCTCACACCAGAGCCTAAAAAATGCACCATCTGTACTAAAAAAATATAATTCTGCCGGTGTGTGTATTTTTAATAAATAGGAAACGAAATATTTATATTTTTTATTCAGAATAATTAAAGTCAGACTTAAAAAACTCATACAATGATTCATATTAATGATTCATACTATTTGTGCCATAACACATAAATCACATAATAAACTCATCTAATGCAGTTTTTATGACATTGTCTCTTTCGCTGTACTTATCTTCCACATGAATGACATGGTCAGTCATTGATTTCCAATCTGAGGCAGTTATACTCGCGAACTTTTTTCTTTCTTCTCCAACTAGCATAACTTTTCTACCGTATTTTTGACAGCGTTAACTCCTTCAACCTCTCCCAGACTTTCTGGTAAAAAAAACAAATGACCATTTTAAATCAACCTAACATAAATACAAACTTAAATCTATTATAGTCGATAGTGTATTAGATAATGAGTACAAGAAAATTTATTGAATAAAGGTAAGTATCAAAATGGTACTTCGTACTAACCTAGGAACACCGATATCGTGTGTAAACACTCATGTTTTTCCTTTTAAGCGATGATTTTCTCCTCTTGTTTTTCTTTATATTCACTTATTATAGTACCTACGCAGCAGCTTACGAACATTACTTTTCATAGTATTTTTCATCATAAACACCTTAAAACGTTGCAATTGTGGAAAGCGAGCAATGGTAGTCAAGTCGAACGAAAGACAGAACATGACGTTTGACAATTCAGCTTGTGATGCCATATGAAAAGTTCCGTAAAAAACTCATTCTCAGCTTTCGTTAGCCAGACTCTAGTTATGAGTTAAAACTTTCACAATTAACATTTTTGACAGACTAAAGGCGTTTTTTGCTATTCAGCCAACTCAAACGTTTTTATTTGATAATACATAATTTACAAGTAAGAAACAAGTTAAATCTACAAATATTCACTCTTAATAACCTTCATAATCATAATACCATGTTCGATTATATGTGCATATAAATATTTAAATTGTATAAAAACAAAAACAAATTATTGCCTTTAGATACTTAATAAACATTCTTGCAGTTAAGAAAAACTCCTCTAGTTTGACAGGCGGTTCGAGACCGTTCCGTTTTCACAAATGTTTTTCAATATTCAATATGACGGCGGCGACATCATGTAGAATCTAAAATGTGAAAAATATCCAATAGTAATCAATGTACAAAAACAACAGCTGCACCTGACCTGACCGATCAGGCGATCACGCCACCTGCACCCGCCCGGACCCTCTAAGTCCTATAAGTAACCTGACTGATGGTCGGTGGGGGCATTCTTGTCATCGAAATGGTCAGTTGCAGACGTAGTCTTATACGCTGTGTTATTTTAAGATTGATGTTTTAATATCGCGAATTGGTGAAGAATAAACCAGTGCTCAAATACGAAGTTGGTAATTGTCTCATTTATCGGACCCTAAACCCTACTCTTATTATAATAACAGAGGAGACGCCAATATCAGAAGTGCCGAACCCAAATTCGCCATCAAATCAAGTCTACATTCGCTTAAATGTTGGCCTATTCTGTTGGATTGGACGCAGTAGAAAGCTGTAGCTACGAGTAGTATTTTCGCCCATTCTCTGTCAAAGATGATTCCATCGGATCCGAACATACCAGAATCGATCAAGAGAATTTTCTTCGTGGTTTCACACCTAAACTAAGGAATGTGGAAGCCACCTATAAAGAGAGTGATCCCAGGAGTTTCATCAATAAAACTACGTACATCGATACAGTAGTTTCGAGAGAATTGCAAATTATGCGAAGAAATTGGTCACCGTGGTGAAGATTATGACGGCCGTTTGAAGAAAAACAAACCAACCTAAATCTACTGTTCCCTGCTACGTGTGCACATCAACCACGACGCTACTTTCTGTCCTATGCGGTACAAGAAACGAAAGGAAGATGGAACTTCAGCTACGGGCAACAATACCTACCGCAAATACCAGCAAACAAGTGATAATTTTAACTGCTTTGCATGGCTCTTTGAGCCTGGTGTAGAATATAATTGTGACTAAGCAGTCTTATGAATTGCAATAATGGTGAGTCATTTCTTGAAAAAGCAGTTTTGAGAAGTATCTTAATAATCCGGTAATTAACAATCTGCACGTACAATATAGTACATGATTTATCATTCGATTTTACCGATCACGATGCATCACATCATAATGAGAACATAAGCAGGAATTTGTGTCCCAATTTCCGGTACCTATAACTTTTTCTGAGACATTGATGCGTAATTATTGTTAAATAAACAATAATTTGTTTGATAGTTGGTCAATTGACAAAAACTTAACGAGATAAGAGACAAATCGTCAACGTCGTGAAAAAAAAATTCAGCAACTTTATCGATAAACACTCAAACACGTAAATAAGTACAATCGGAGAAATTAAATCAATTTGATTGGTTACTTAACTCTTGGTTATTTCCAACTGAATCTAATCTCTTACTAGACCCATGTAGCTAGTAATAAAAAAAAAAAACGCTGAAATCGCAATGCGTATGTGCGATTATAATATCAGATCCAATAGGTGCCCTTTGCCTTTGAATAGTTACCAAATTGATAAATGGCATGGATTAGTGGCCAAATTGATAAATGATCCGGATTTTTTTTTTTAGGAACATATAGCTTCTGGTTTAAAATTCACAAAGACTGAACTAATTAAAACAAAAAAAGATACTAAAAAAAAACACAAGCCAATACCAATTAAATATCTTTTGGCTTAATAAAAAAAAAGAGAGCCCTTTAACACTGCCCTAAGGCTTGACGCTAAAATACTTGCTCACACATTTGACGCGTTGACGGCGTCAGAGTTCAGTGCTCGTCGACATCAATAAATTACTATCTAAAGTAGGATTTTTATTTAAATTCTGCGTTATCATGAAAATGACAACAAAGTAGTCTAAATTTAAAGTCTTCTGAAGAATTATTTAAGACTAAATGTCCAAAAAATTAAGCGAAATAAAAAATGTATGCACCGGGTACCTACCTATAAAAATTACAAACGCTGAAATCTGTTGTCACATGTCACTCGTATCAGTTTGAAACTTTAGCAGTTGTAAGTGGTAGTCGTAAAACACTTTTGTCATTAAGTTGTGGTCGAAAATTACAAGATTTACTGATTACAATATAATATAGTGATTTAACTTCCTTAGAAGGGCGGTATCAATAGCTTAACTGCAAAAAACAACTTTAATTAATCATGAAAGCGATTTTTAAATTTCAAAAATATAAAAAAATACCATTTCAGTTAAAGTACCTAAAGTTGGGTGATATTTTTCTTTTTCAAAGCCTCGTTTGGAGTGCTACATATCACATAGCATCTCAAAATTGTACGTAAAACATGATAGAAAAATGTCGCATTATTGTTGGCAATCTTGATCAACGGCACTTATTCGTTGACATCCTTTACCTAGAAAAGTTGACAACAGGCAAAAATAAAAACTAACAGCCTTTATTGAGGACACTTTCATTTTTAAAATGAGGTGTGCCTATAACTTGGCACAGGTCGGCATCAAAGTATATTTAATTTGATTAACTAATTAACTTTGAATATAATAAAAAGCGTCTGCCAATTTCTTGGATTTCCATGTTTTCAGCACATGATAATAGACAAATAGTAATAGTAATTTAACACGATAACAATGTGATTAAGTTACGGCGTCAGAATTTCACTGCTAATGAGCGTTGAAGTGTTGTCATTTTCGTTGCACAAATGTAAATGAGAATTGCAATTAATTAATTGTGAAAATTATAGAGTTTGAGACATGCTGTCCATTGGTGAATAATTTTACACGACCTCTAGGTCAGGCTAAGCTCATGACCTTTTTCAATTTATTATTTACGCTGGTATTACTGTGCAATAGTGTTGATTCTTAGTGTTAATTTTTGTGACATAGTGTAGTTAAATCTACAAAAAAAATTCGCCGTTCACTCTGTAGTTTAAAAAAAAAACTTGTACAACATTCATATTGAAGTTATTAGAGCCCAGTTAAAATAGCAATTTTCTTGTTCTCCCATAGTAAACTTATCACTGATTGGCAGCCGTGATGTCACAATTTGAAACAGGTGGCAGCCTTTAAGGGCCTTGTAGGAATGTTAAAACTTTAGTCCTGTAATTCGACTTTAGTGTTACTTTGATGACATAGATAGTTGATATTCACAGAAAACTGCATCAGTTGATACAAAAAAATTGACACAACGACTTTTGTTCTATCTTCCCTAAAAAAAAAAAAGTGAAGTTCTATATTCTAGAATCTATGGCTTGACGGCGAGCTTGCAATCGTGACTAAATATCGTTTTAAAGGAAATATACCAACGCATCAGCAAAAAAAAAAGTAAAAAAAAAAAAAAACACAACAACTGGCGACCAACGTTGTGCCCCTGAAATCAATTTATTATCTTAAAATTACGCTCACATGGTCAGAAATATCACATACCATATATCATCAAAGAATATTATGCAGTGAAATCGATCGAAGTAAGTCAACAAAATTGCTGCTTATCTTACCTCACTCTTTGATCTGGTCAGTTAGTAATCTAGTGCATAGTAAAATACCTGGGTTAAAAAAAAAACTTAAAAAAAAATGAAAGTCCTTTATTGGTTTCAAAACATCCCAAAAGTAAAGAAAAAAAAAAATCTTAGGTACTTACACTCTAACTATCAGAGAGTCGTTCAGATGTTCAGCAAATACAACGTACATGTTCCATACAAAAAAAAACATTTTCTTGACTATCTGGGAATATTGAGCGTAAAGTGAGCGCGAGAAAATTTGAAGAATCGCGGGTTGGCAAAAAAAATATTCCTAATGCAATTCGAATAAATCAAAATTTGTGTTTAATCTATGGCCTGTTTGTGGAACATTTGGAAGAAAAATATTTTGGTTGTTTATTTCATATGTTTGCAATGGTAATGAAAAAAATTGAGGTCATATTTGAATTTGGTTTACATTGCTATGTCAAAAAAAAATCTAGATAGTCTATAAAAAAAGCATTGACTTATGTCTTATAACAATAAACATGTATAAGGAGAATAAATGGTCACGCTGAGGGTGAAATGCGGATTTAAAAAATAATGATAAAAAAAATAGAAACATAAAAGTAAAAAAAACATACAAAAAAAACAACAAAAAAAATAGTAAAAACAAAAAGTTACGTAAGCGGTCTAGAATCAACATAGAATCAACATTGTACTAGATATTAAAAAAAAAGAGTTAATAAAAAAAATCGAAAATTATAGTCAACTAGTCATGATGACGTGACGGCGGTGTGTCACATTGACAATAGTTTGATTCGTTTTGTCACTATAACCATTTGCCAAATGTTAATGATAATGACAGCATATTGTTGAGAGATAGTAGCTTTCCAAAAGAAAAATTAAATAGAATAAAACTAAAAAAGGGAGTAGAAAAATATGATTGAAGGGCTATGCCGGACCAATCAGTTTTAAGCACGCTAAAGGGACAAAGTATTAGTGTCCGGTCTAGCTAATAAAGATGAGTATATGTTGATTGAAAGATGTCGGGTCGGACCAATCATTTCGCTAAAGGGACAAAAACAATAATGTCCGGTCTAGCCAAGGAAAAGGTACGTTTTGATTGAAGGACACCGGACCAATAACTCCGCTAAAGGGGCAAAAAGAACAATGCCCGGACTAGCAGGTAAAGAAGAAGTGACTCCTCCAGTGTCATGCAGAAGGATCTAAGAGGCTAGTCCTGACGTTCGGGCCAGGCTAACCTGATTTATCATTTGTGGTATCAAGCCAAGATAATTTATCAGTCAGGATGATCGAACAGTTAGTCATTCTTTCGATTCTGATATGCTTTGTTGTAAAGCTGCACGCACGAGGACGTGCGTATGTCAGTATGGCCGTGACGGCGGCGACATCATGTAGAATCTAAAATGTGAAAAATATCCAATAGTAATCAATGTACAAAAACAACAGCTGCACCTGACCTGACCGATCAGGCGATCACGCCACCTGCACCCGCCCGGACCCTCTAAGTCCTATAAGTAACCTGACTGATGGTCGGTGGAGGCATTCTTGTCATCGAAATGGTCAGTTGCAGACGTAGTCTTATACGCTGTGTTATTTTAAGATTGATGTTTTAATATCGCGAATTGGTGAAGAATAAACCAGTGCTCAAATACGAAGTTGGTAATTGTCTCATTTATCGGACCCTAAACCCTACTCTTATTATAATAACAGAGGAGACGCCAATAAATATTTAAAAAAATATATATGATGATGAGGAAGTAAGAATAAAATATGAAATATCAATATTTTTAATAGTTTTGCATTAGCGGTAGGTTTTTAGTTTTATTACGTCTTGGTAAAGCGAAATACCTTAAAACATGTTGGTATGCAGTCGTGAAATGGAACACAACTTGATTTAAAGGATTGGACAAGTAAAAAGCACTAGTTCGCAAAAACGAACATTGCGTACGCAAAACAGCCAAGAAAAACACCTTTTTTGAGCAACTGTATTGAAAAATACTATTATGTAGATTTATCGGATGAACTAATTAAAAAAACGAATTAAAATGTTTTATAGATTAATATGATTTGCTTCACAAAAACTTGCAAAGAGGATTAATTATTTCTGGGTTTCTGGGATATAAGGGGAAACTAAGCTTGAAGATCGAATACGTCATAAATTGTAAATAAAAAAGATGATACATACTTACTAAACATGTGGTAAGCATGTTGGTAAACCGCGAGGTAAAAGGTGTTTCTTATAAACTCATTTTAATACGGGCAAGTATTCCTGAATACCTACTGGAAAAATGGAAATTTGTATTCGCTCCCTTCAACAAAATGGTCTTTATGGGCAGTACAGGCTTGTGTGTGTGCGGAAACGCAGATTAATCGATGTGGGTAAAGTTCGTGTGAGGCCCGGGCCCGCTCTCATCAAAGTAACCGTACTTAAACGCTAACTGACAGTACGTACTCTGCATTTGTATTCCGATATTTCCGATAATCACATACGAGTCTTAAAGATGACACGAACAACGACATGAATTATACAAATTTAAATAACAGGTGTGGTTGAATTACTTCGCTACTGAGTAAGTCACGGTTACGACCAATTTAGTTCATGAACCTGGGAATAGTAACCTACACTTTTTATCTCAGATTCAATTAGACTCAACCAACACACATTTAACTTCTTGCTATTAACCATTTTAGTTAATTTTTTTTTATTGGTTTTACGCGCCATTACGTCTCGGATTTTGATAGGTTTTCGCGGGGATATAGATCCAACACCTAAATACCCTTTGGAGAAATTTATGCTGTTTTGTGCGCCTGGTGCAACCTATTTATGGGCATAACTATACATTAGATGAGATGAGAGACTATTGAGAATTAAAAGTAAAGTCTAATGGGCTATGGTGATGAAGGTTGTATGTCACAGAGATGGAACTATAGAAAAAAGGTCCGGACACCTGTCATAACAATTATTACACTGTTATCGAGGCAGGTGGTGACTAGCCGCCGACTAGATGGGCCTCTGTAAATGATCGTCAAAAGAGACAGCCATGGGCAACACCAACAATAACATAATACCGATTATTGTTAGAAATATTATTTAAATTTGTATCTCCTTGAGAATCACGGGCTTACAAATCCCCGTTTTTTGATAGGCTTGCATGGAGATATAAATCCAACAAGTTGGGGCCCTGTGGAGAACATTGCTATTTTGTGCAGCTGCTGCAACCCACTCACGAACACAGCAATAGACATCCATGAACCAGTCCCAACAGGCGTATAGAGACTATTGGAAATTAAATGGAAAATATGGGCTATGGTGATGAAGGTTAGATGGATCAGAGATGGAGATATAAAAAAATATTACAATTATTATTAAATATTACGATATTGATAAATTGTTTGAATAAGGAAATGTAAAGTGTAATCATATTAAATGATAGCCTCAGAAATTGTACATTGTTCTTCTGGCGCAAGCAAATACAATTTGTTCTGAAACTCGCCGTCAAAAGACAACTCGCCCCCTGGGAAAAACAACAGCAGTCGGGATTCAGACACGAGTCAATTTCCGATGGGACTCGGTGAGAATGAGTTTAAATGTAATATCGAATTCAAAACTTATTTTACCCTAATACGTATATGTATCAGGATACGGATTCAAATACATAAAATGTTATTGTCAATTTTCGAACGAATAAGTATACGAGGTTTGGGAATATAATTGTCCGGTAAATAATGAGCAAACGAGTCAATTTCATTTAACAAAAAATGGGTAGGTTTTATAATCATCACTAAGATAGACCTTCACCTTCAGCCAGACCCAAAAATGAACTAAAATCTCAAAAACTAGCAAATGTTTCCCATTATATTGTTCTATCTTCACACTCTCTGGTAGACACGAACCTTGGTCGTTCTAGTATTAGTGTTCAGTTTTAGTAGGTACCTACTAGACGCGTTGTGGAGCATATCAAAGCGTTCGAAAGGGCAATAATGAAAGTTTGAAACATTTTTCCAGCGATTTATTACACTTCGTACCGTACATATCGATATCGTAGATTCGAAAGCGTCTGGCGTAAGGTTTTTCGTTGGCGCGATGTTAAATCTTTGGCAGTAAGGGTCTTTGACAGGAAGCCGGTCTCTCTTAAATAGCTTACTCACTTAAATTATGCCCAGTCTTTTATCTTTTACAATATATGTCATGTTGGACATCAAGATTAAAATATATTTTTCACACGAGTATTTCATGTACCTAAGCTGTTTATTAAAAGGTACATACTATATATCGACGCTGGAAAGGAGAAATTGGATAAGCGACACTTTTGAAGATATTGAGTTATACACACCGTTAGAATCGGCAAATTTTTCTGCGTCGAATGAGCTAGGTTTCGTATTCATCTGAAAACTTTTGTGTCGCTTATCCCATCGGTGATTTAGAGAACTTTCGATCATTTTTTACTACTAAACGACTTGATTTTTGACAACTTTTAAGAAAATTGAGATTAGATAAAATATAATTGAACATAATGAATCTTGGATTATTTTACCTATTTGTCATGACAGGTTAAATTTTACTTGGATATTTTTGCTGTGTAACAACTAATCATCACTTGTGGGTTAGCTATTTCTACCTGACTGTATGATATGTTCTCATGTCGTTTGGACAATTTTACCCTTATCTTAATTTAAAATTAAAGACGGTTAGACAATATGACTTAACTATGATATCTGAACTATTGGCGTTTATCAATTCTTACCCCTACATTTATTTATGAACCATATGTCGCTTAGGTATCCCTTTTTACCTAAATTTACATTAGAATACTACTGTCACTTATCCTAACTTGCATGAATGAAATATCAGCAAAAAAGTTAGCAATAATTTGCTTACATAAATGTCTGCTATTTTATTATTTGTCACGTTATGTAGAAACATTTGGCAGAGGGGTTGTCCTGTCAATTTTTACTCTGCGTTAAATAAAATGTTTTTGGAACTTGAATAAATAAAAAAAAAAAAGAAATTGGTACTAACTAAAACTATTTTTTAAGTGTTATCATAACGTAATACGATGGATAAACATACCAACAGGTACGGTTGTTAAAAGTAGATAGTTTTCAAGTGCCTCGTTTGTAGGTAGGTACTAACTATTGTTGGCTCAATAACGAATTATCCTTGTTGATTTTGCATGTTTTAACCCTTAAATGCAATAATGCATGACCTTGACAAACATTTATTCTAATTTGAATTCTGACATGTTGAGAATTGAGTCGAAAATACTTGATGCATTAAGGGTTAAAATAAAGAGAAATGATCTCAAATAGAAAAACAAAATATATTTGTTTTTAATACTTAACAATAACTATTACTTACTCACATACTTACCTACTTTTTGGAATAAAGTTATAAAAATACCTAAAACAGTGTCTTTCTTTTTTACGCGTAAGTAAATTCGTTTACTAGTCACGGAATGTTACTCTTGTAATTGAAATGACTGACTATGAAGTCTAAAATAGTTTCTCATTTTAAGTATGTGGATATTTCTTACTGATATATTTATGCTATTTTTTCAATTTATATATTTTTACCCGAATATAAAATAAGCCACATCGGCAGTTAGATAATTTTAACATGATGAATTTGTTATGTAAGTCTCGGGTGGACTTTTTTACCTTCCTTATTTCTTTTACAACGTGTTGGTTAGATAATTTTACTTGAATCAATTTTTCCGACCATTTTGCTTAAGCGACAGTAAATCCTTAAATAACACTTGAATACGTTAAATAATTAAAACATAACATAGAAAACATATTTATGTCCATAAATAATGCTTCAATTATTTGATTTGGCCTCCTAATTCATTTTAATGATTTTTTTTCGAAAATCTCGGCGGTTTTTTGCCTCTCCTGTAAAGTACGCACTGTGTCGCTTATCCAATTTCTCCTTTCCAGCGTCGATATAGTTATTAGTTACTTAGGTATATTTAATGTAGGTAAATCTTAGGGGTAATCTCGTTAAGCCTTGTCTCTTATCTGTTGACGAAACAAAGTATACTTACGGGCTCTCACATTTTATTTCCTTTTCAAATCATCTTATATCTGTTTACAAAAAATAGCAATTTGGATTTCCCTTTGAATACAAATGGGTTTAAGAAATTTAATTTAAAGTTAGAGAAACATTCAGAATAAAGGCAACCACAGAAATATCTCTAAAGTATTTATACGGCTCAAACAATCAGTACCCCTTTCACAAAGTTTGAGCCCCCTATACAAAGGCGAGATTATTAAAAGCTTATCATCAGGTTAATATAAATTGGAATGAGCAATAATCGGTCCCATTATTTTGCCTTGTATAATCGAGTTTGGTTGATTTGTTAGCATTTGTCAGCCTCCAAAATCCAGCCTCCGTAGTCTAGTTGGTAGTGACCCTGCCTACGAAGCTGGAGGTTCCGGGTTCGAATCCCGGCGAGGGCATTCTTTGTGTATTTATTTATCACAAATGTTTGTTCCTTGGTCATGGCTGTCTATGTATTTAAGTATCTATATGTATCTATCTATTATATATATCGTCGCCTGGTACCCACATCACAAGCCTTAATTGAGCTTACCGTGGGACTAGGTCGATTTGTGTAAGATGTCCCAAGATATTTATTTATTTATTTATTTATTTATTTGTTTTGTGGTTATGTGCATCTAAATGATGTGCGACTTTATTTAGAGAAACCAACCTGATAGGAGTGGGACTCGCGTGCCGAGGGTTTACTACCATTGCACAGCCTCAGTGATAACTTCATGAGCTCTTTAGAAAAAGTTCGTAAAATAAAAAAATGACTGGCTTTAACGTGTAACGAGAGGTATAGTTTTATGATTTCAAATTCAAATTCAAATTCAAATGATTTATTTGTAAACATAGGTAACAATGTTGGTACAAAATTATATGAGAGCTCTATGCTTCGCCGATAGGCATACAAAATAAAAATTAGCAATTGGGTATACACATACCAATTACTGCTTATTCCTAATAGTCGCAAAATTATAAAAATCAATTAAAATAAAAATAAAATGGTGGAAATAGACATTAAAAATCCAAATAAAAATTAAAAATATAAATTGAGTATTGTACATTATGAATATTTTCTCTATATACTTGTGCTAATAAAAAATGCTGATTGCCATTATTGCTGTTTATCAATAGTATCCTTTTATTCCTATGTGGGTACTCTGAGTCCGTTTATTTATGGATAATACTTGCGTCATAAAATTCTATAAAATGATTCGTGTCATTCTCGGCATAAAGAATTTTCTTTTGAAGAAATTGAATTTTCTTTAGCGGTTACGCCGGACTTCAACTACGTTAAGAATTTTTATTTATTTGATCGTCACGGATGACACTGGTCCCCGAGTTACGATAAACGTGTGTATTATTTTCTTGTATAGACAAAACTTGTTTGCGTTAATATTCTATATAAATCGAATAATGCAGGTAAACCTTTTTTTAAATGTAGGTAACACAACTATTAATATTATTAATAGGTACTAATAGTATTTTATGCAACAGTTGTTTAAGAGAGGTCAAAAAAGGCGAGTGGCGTAAGTAACAATTTGAGGCGAAGCCGAAAATTGTTAATAAAGACGCCACGAGTATTTTTTGACTCGGTTAAACAACGTTGCATACATTACTTTTTCTACGACTACGGATTATCACAAAATAAAACACAGTTTGTTATATGAAAATATACTTTAATTTTTTACCTATATTTTGAGCAAAACATTTCCCGTCAGCATAACGCACAAAAAAGTTCAAAGTGTTGCAGTTATCTGGGCGAAGAATCATGTACTTTTTGCAGATATGGTAATATTTCCCTGTTATTGTAAAAGTGCGATCAATTCGGTTCTTGGTGTTCATTATATGGAACCACTAGCGTTTCCTGGGCATCAATAATATTGTAATTTTTTAAATCGTGTAACTCTTGCCGGCGACAAGCCCCCATTATTCCAAAAATTACAGCCACCTGTAACAAGAAATAGGGATCTAGGTGTTAAAAATCCTTACAATGTAATTAAATACAATATTTGCATACACAGAATACCTAAATAACATAATTAACCGAATATACTAGTGCATTAATAAAACAATAAAACAACAAGTATGTAACTATAGATTTACCTTGTTGAATAGATGATTCCGATCAGGTGCTTGCTCAATGAATGTTTTTATTTCATCTGGTAAAAAAGTCTTCGCTTTTTTCGCCTTAAAACCTTCTGACTTTCTTTTCAATAAAGCCAGCAACTTGGCGTATTTAGATATGTCTGTCTGGTGGTATATGTTGAGAGTTGCCTTGAGTTTTGAATATTCAACCCAAAGTGAAGACAGTTTGAATAATTCTATGAGGCTTTTAAAATATGCCAATAGGACATTCTCTGAGAATGACGAAGTCTGGTGCTCGATTCGCCACGCCATGAATTTCTTGTACGACTGATCGTAAAGATGCCGCGATTTTGTAGGCAACAAATTCTCAGTAACTGATTGTGCCGCCGTCGATATTTCTTCCGGTGTCAGAACCAAGTCCTCATCATAATCCATCTTATCTTATTATTATTAAATTTATTTTCTTCACTTCACAGTCCAAAAAAAGATGAAAAAAGAATTTTAAACAAATTTAAAGATTGCCGCACAAACTGAAAATAACAGTGAAAAAACAAATGACGGAATGTAATAGACACGGTAACGTTTTTTTTTAAACTGTCAGTTACTGCCTGCCGGTGACGATTCTAAAACACTTGCGTTTTTTTCCTTACGTTGGTAGCAATTATTTTAGATACGTTATTATTTCAGACAATATGAATCCAGTTGTTTGTTAAGTTGTCAGGTTTGCGATTTGTTGTAAATTGAGTAGGTATCTCTGCTAGCAGTTGCATTTTAGCGACTTTATAAGCCTAGGGTGTTTTTGAAGAATAGAGTATATAGACTTTTCTGAAATTGTGTAAGTCCAGCTTTTATATTTGTTGGCGGGACTATATAAATGACAGATAAAAGTGCCGGAGTAGAAAAACAATTCTTAATTTTTGACCTAATAACTTTATTCGTATTTTTTTGTGTTTTACATTTACATCTATCATTTATTTAAAACACGAAAAAAGGGAGATCCTGTAGGTTCCCAATTTTCTAGAGCCTATTTCTTAAAAGCTTGTAACTTGTATTACAAGCGGAAGTCTTTATCTAATGTATAGTATTAAAAGGAAACTTCCACTTGTATTACAAGTTACAAGCTTTTGAGAAAAGGGCTCCTGGTACCAAATTGTATAAGTCCTCTAAAATATTTGTTATACAGAAGCAAAAATTGTCTGCCTCAACTATTGTGTAGAAGGAGACCGCACTTGTGAACATTAAAGTAAGTAAATAAGAATCATTAAAATATTTTTCTTATTAAAAACGAATTAAAACAGGTACTTAGTACCTAGTCTATAAAATAAAACTTCTTATAACTAGTTATATATGAATATCTACAGGTCCTCTTTTATTTTGTTCGGAAAGGACTTACATAATATGTATTATATATTATGTACATTATAGAATATAGACATATATCGATAGTTTCGAAGTGTTTTAGGCTTTTGCGATACAAGAAAATTCATCTTTAGGTAATAATATACTTACCTACGAGTAATTACGGGCTAAGGACAAGTAAATTTTAAATGCCTGATTACTGTGTCTTATCCCGGACGTTAGAAGTTTTTTGAATCATAATATGTAGAGCGAAATTCCTAGAATTTTTTAATCCAGGTTGTTAAGCACTTAATGCAAAAATATAGGTACCTACATACATATATTTATGTGACCGAGATGCATTCAACTAATATTTAATCAACCTTACTAGGTCCTGTCATACTTCTTTTGTGGGTTCTTATTCTTAACCATTGCTACGACTAGATGCTACGGTACGCTGCGCCTACGCAGCGTAGCTCGTAGCGCCGTTTGGTAATAATTATATTATAGCATGTAATTATTAAAGGAGTCGCTAATTATGTGAATTGTCTTTATATATTAGTTTCAGCTTAAGGATTTCACTCGTTCAAAAAACTGCCGCGGTAAAAAAAACATAATAAAATAATACTCAGTTGACGTACTACGGAATCTGAAACTATCCGCTAAAGATACTTAGTACACGTAAAAGCATTTTAATCTTGATGTATTAGAATATTTTCAACGTATTGCTCGTGCAGTTAAAGTTCGTACTTTGTAAAAAAAACCGGAAAATAATCTTTAAACGAATGCGGTAGATAACATTTAGTTAAAACAAAAGTCACGCACAAGCACGTCGTAAACTTTTAGAAGGCAGCTTAATATATGATCTTTAACTTAATACCTACCTGTTCTCCACTTGAAAGTAATGTTCAACAATCACTATAATGTCGCACGAAAGTCGTATAAACTAATTGCTCCACGGAAGCTTTTCATGATATAGTAATGTGACATTAGTCTCGTCATTTAAACACAACGAGGTCCGTATTAATGGCATGCTTTTAACGCCGCGCGGAGTTCGTCTCCGGCGCTGGGGAAAGGACGAGAGAGCGCTCTCCGGTCGGCGGCAGCGGGAGCGGGTAGCGGAGCGGGCGCGAGTCGCTAGCGGCGCGGCGCGAGGCGAGCAGCCGGGAGGAGCGCGTGGGTCGCACTGCCACTGCCGCGGCTCGCCGCTCGACGCGAATAATCCATACCGGAGCAGCGAGGAGGCTGTATTTACCGGACCGGAGGGCGGTCGCGCGAGCCGGCTCCGACTGCTCCCGCCACAGGCCCGCGCCCTGCACCCGCCGCCTGCCGCCTGCGCCCCGCATGTTGACACAATTTCAAATAATTTTAGAATCTGTGCAACGAAATGCGTTTTTATGTCATGCATCGTTATTACCCCTTTTAGATGTCCGTATTGTCATAAACGGGTTGTATTCTTTTTATTTACGACGTGGGTTTTTATTGTATAAAATGTTAATAAACTTAGACCAAACTGGCTAAGAAGTTAAATTTTTCTATTCCAGTACTGCATTGACAGCAATTTAAATTACCTATTGTCACTAACGGCTAAAAAATGTATTTATGTGTTTTGGTACTATAGCCGATTTATTGTTTATCAGTTTCATACAATATAATCTAGTGAAACAGCTACAGATCGTTATTAATTAATAAAAAAATAGGTCTTGTTTGCCTAAATGTGTAGATGACTAGCCTGTTCGGATTGTGTCCGGATTTTGCGATTCAACCCATTGAGTTCCACAGATGCGACATCGCACATGAAATAACGAAAAAAATTACCACCCGGCTTTTGATTTAAATGTCCGACTTTTTACGAAGACATGTCTGATTTAATGGTTTTAGGATCTTGTAACGCTAGTCTTATCCATCACAATCAATCCATGGACATTTTTTTTTAATTCTCTAAAAATAAGTCGGACAGACGGACTAAACCCTAAATACGATAAATCAATTATAACTTAAATATATACCTGCCTATATATTTAAGTTATAATATGTAATTTTTCTTGTATTTTGATTGTTATCTGTTTATTGCATTATGGAGATATTGTTAATGCAATAATGTCCAAAAATTAGGGTAAGTACATATATCTGTGTGTTTGCGTTTCATCCAATAGGCATCGAGCAATAAAATGAGACTGTGGCTTTGGATGTTTTGTTCTACTCTGTTGCGATAATAATAAATAACGTTGACGTGACCAGTTTATTAGTCGTGCATTTAGCTAGGTGGCCGGCCAACGAAACAAGATTTCTGATTTCTAGCACCGTCTTGCAGATAAAGGGTCTCAAATGAGGCTCGTCGTGATATATATCGCAGGCAGGTACTCTTCTGGAACAGCCGCGACGCGACTCGCGCCAGTACCCGCGCTGACTCCCATTTGTTTATTAACCATATCCTTTGTGTTCAAATGGCTTTTCAGAATGATTTAATGCTCTCGTACTTGGTTCGCGGCTGATTTCAATAGATTTTTATTTATGGAAGTATACTCATGGTTTTCCTTTTTAGAATAACAGAGGAAAATAAAATCTGTTGTAAATCTACCTACACTTTTTGTCCCATCGATCAAAAAGTTTTGAATGATAATCGTTCGTACCTTAAGTTACTTGAGGAGCTTGAAATTTTATTGCGGGGAAAATTTTCCGAGATACCTATTATATAAATGTTACGGGGCGGAACAAGAAAGGGCGAAAAGTAAGAAAGAAAAGTGAATGAAAGGCCACTACCTACATCTCTTGAGAGTAGAGTAAAAGGATGTTCGGGTCGCGTCAACTGACGTGTACATTTATGACAATCACACATTTTTCAATAGAGCCTTAGATTTGTTATCTGTTTATCCCTCGATCCGCTCGATCCTCGATATCCGATTTAAGTGTGTACTTATAACGTGTAAGAAATAGAACGGTGACATGTAACGCCAATCTTGCCAGCAAAGCAAAAAAAAGTAAAGTTACTAAGCTTTGGCTATAAGCGCAT
Source organism: Thaumatotibia leucotreta (assembly GCA_025490895.1). Taxonomy (NCBI): domain Eukaryota; kingdom Metazoa; phylum Arthropoda; class Insecta; order Lepidoptera; family Tortricidae; genus Thaumatotibia; species Thaumatotibia leucotreta. The sequence goes on from JALPQI010001974.1 coordinate 34,174, forward strand.
AGGCGTCAGGTATACCGTATACCATTTATTATGTACCTACCTACTTACGTAATGGTACTTTTGTATATTTGTACAAATGAGATTCGTATATGATAATGAATACTTCAAATTTACATGAAACTTTTTCAGATTTTATTTTAATACATCACGAAAATTACGTACATTACTCGAATAGCTAGCTTGAAAATATCCTTCGGGATTTCCACTGAAATGCAACGGTGGAACAGCCGTTGCTTATAAGGTGAAGCAGGTAATACCGTGGTACATCAGGGATTTTCAAATGACATTATTATAAATATATATGACATCGGTGTAAAAGCTCCTTGATAACGGGGAATTATATTAAACAAGAGTTATTCAACTTTCAGCGGATTATTTTATTTTATATGTAAAAATAATTTTGAATAAAGAAAGGACTGAATCTTCTATTACCGTATTAATGATTTTATTACCGCGAATTCAGGTTTTATTACCGATGGTAAAAATACTGGAATTATTTTGATTATATACCATCAGTACTACTGACTCAGTAGTGGGAACCTGACTCACAATTCGTGTCATAATACCGAGTGTTTCAAAAGTAATAGATGCTTTGGTTTTGTATAATTCGTTGTTTTCGTGAAGATTTTTACCGAAAGAAAAAGCTCAAGTTTAATAATAGTATTTCATTTTCGATTGAAATGCGTAGAATATAAAATCGATCAGAAATTCACCTGATGAAAAAAAAACTAAAATGGCCTAAACGTCTTCGAGAAAAGGATAGTAGGACCATGCCTAATTATCTTGCTTGATTTGGGGGGAAATGAAATGTCATGGAGGGAAAGAAGAGAGACATTTGACGTCAAAGACATCTTTACAATTTTAAACAGTTAACTACTACTACTACTAGTTAAGGTAAACATAAATGATGTGGAGGTTCTCAATTCGTGGGAATCTTTTTTTTTTCGGAAAACTATTTACGATACCCTAAATGTGATTAATTTATACAGAATAGTAAAATGTCACTCGGTAATAAATAATTCTTAGAAAACCTATCGCCGACCCAAGTAAACTTTGCAGGGGTCGGTAATAAAATCCTATACACCCCACAATACCTTCAGTAATTGCCTTGATTCGGAGTGTTACAATACATGTAAACTAATTTTGAGTCATAATGATAAGAAAATATGTTGTGATTTCATAAAACCAAAAATACCTACATATGACAATCTCGATATTTAACCAAAATAACATTTGTAGTAAGTAAGTAGAGTTAGGTACTTATTAAATATTTAAAATCTTTACAAAATAAGGGTTTCTAAGGAAACCAACAATTAAGAAGTTCTGATTAAAAAAGAGGGTTTGTTGAATACATTTCATACCACGCAAATAGTTATATCAAACTGTGAATAGATCAAGATTATAATTACTATCAGAATGTTATCTCATTAAATATAGTAGAAATAAAACATAAAAGCAAAATCACCACTTCAGCTATTACCGCGGTAGCCACAATATTAGACCTAATGACAAAAAATTATATTAATCACCGCGGTATTTTATTTTCAATAAATAGATAAATGTACAAAAAATACTCACAAATTGTGCAGGAAACTATAACTATTCGTTTAAAAGCACAGTAGGTATTCCTTCAACTTACTATTACGTACTTACTCTTACGAATAGTGAAATGAATAATTATGTAGCTGTTACTCGTTTGTATGGAACTGCTTGGTCAAAATTATTTTCGTTGTCTTGTTTCATATGACAGTGTCACGTTTTTAATTGCTGTTTCGACTCCGGTGCAGTTGTATATCTTTTTCACTTTAGAGTTTAATGCATACAAGAGAAATTGAAAAGAAAACATCATCTCATACAAAAATTAAGACTACGAAAAGAATTTTGACCCTACCGCTCGGTTTGCTCCCCTCACAAAGACTGACGTACCTAGTGCGGCTATAATGTCTTCTTCTCACACTAACACTTATAGGTACGGTAGTCAACTACATCAGTTTTGTTTGTGTGAGAAATTTTTCAGAGGAAGTCGATCAGTTTGGCCAAAAACTGCGTATTTAAAAATGCCGCGGTTTTGTACTACGAATCTGGCACCCCCGGTATTACCTGCCTATACCTTATCTTGGACGCTGTTATAACTAAGTAAATCAACAACCTCATAAAAGTACTTGAAATTTTCCTCGAAATGAAGTATAATTATTAAGAGCAATACTTTTAACGCTTTTACTGCCATCAACGCAAAACTAGGTGACGTTCAGTCAATATATTGGACCCTATTTATTACCTCAGTACCCATATGTGTATTATATATACATGTGTGTTTTTATATTTTCGAAACATTCCATTTATGTAATGTGATATTGCTATGAACTCTGAAGTATCTATATGTGGTGAAGGCACTTGACAAAGTCAGTCATATAGCAAACGTTTTGAACCAAAGGAGGTAGTGCATGTTTTAAAGGTCCATGTGATAAGTAAGTATTTACATATATTTGATACAAAATAATGTCCATTAAAGTTGTCCCTAGTCACCGATTTAGATAAAACATTATTTATGTAGGTTCAGAAACTTGTGCTAAACTTTAATTGTAGGTACATATGTGCGGAGCGGGACAAGTGAGGATGGTTACTCGTATTTGGATAGTTCAAGGCTACCTAGGGTAGTCTACCTCCTAAATATAAACTTAAAACAAGAGCTCGTCTGTCTGATTTTTTCCACACTGTAGCAAACAAGCAACGATGAACCTTAATTTATGAACGCATGCATTTTTGTGCAACAAGGTTTCGATGGAAAAGGGACAAGAGGCCCGGAAGATTCGAAAGATCCCCCATCGTTGACACAGTGCATTTTCCTTAAGGTGCAGGCAGACCAAAAGAGCATTCGCTGTTCTATCCCGTGATTCGTTGATCCCGTTCGAAACGTGATTCGTTGCTTTCGTAGAGTGGGGGATAGAACAGCGAATGCTCTTTTGGTCTACATGCACCTTTTAATATTGGCTACCATGCTCTCTAGCAGAGACTGAACTGAGTGGAGTAGGGTCTCATATTATTTGATTGTGATTAGTGTACGTTGGGGACCATCCTCATTTGGGGTTGCTCTAGATTTGAGCGAAATGACATTCGCAGTATCCCACCCTTACCCTCCTGTCAGTCCTGTATTAAACTCAATGGTCATGAAAAATAAATACATGAATATAATTTATAAGTATGTCACACCATTCCCGCGGAAAAAACGTAATGTAAAACCTCGGACCTATTCGTTTTTTTTTTCTCTACGACTTGGTGTGCGGTGTCATTGTAAGGTTTCCGAAACTGAATAGGAGCGGAAGTCCTACTGAGATACTTCCTTTTGTTTATTTTATTACGTCTACAGTTTCTACCTTCGGTTTAACCCTTTTCCTTTCCTTTTTAGGGTTCTGTAGTAAACTAGGAACCCTTATAGTTTCGCCATGTCTGTCTGTCCGTCTGTTATCCTATAGTGTATGATATCGTTGAATAGGTCTTAAAATAAGAATCCCAAAATAAAGTTTTTTCTTAAATCAATATATTTGGAGATAGCCACTTCAGAAGAAAAAAAATTGGCCATCCCCCTCTAACTTTTGCTCCGATGATCCAAAAATTTTTTAAAAAATCATGAATAGTGGGCTTATAGATTACTTTAAAATAAAACAATTTCGAACATAATCGGCCCCGAACATGGCCCGACATGCTCTTGGCCGGTTTTTTTTTCTCTACGGCTTGGTGTGCGGTTTCATTGGATAGGTTTTCAAAACTTAATAGGGACGGAAGTCCTACTGAGATACTTCCTTTTGTTTATTATGTCTACGGTTTCTACCTTCGGCTTAACCCTTTCCCTTTCCTTTTTCTCCCTTTCCTTTCTTTTCTTGCTATAGTAGACTATAGCAGGAAAAGCCTTATACAAACCACTACCTCACATGTCGATAGAATATAAACCTTATTTTCTTAAACCAAGGTTCAAACCTGACTGGACTTTAGGGAAATGTAATTAATCTTAAAACTAATCACCGGCATAAAATAAACAATTTGGGATACATTTAATTTTTAGGAAAACCTGATAGTTTCTAGTATGCCTGGAAAAGTATTCAATATATGCAAATTATTAGGTATAACTATAACGGAAGAGCAACTGCGGAATACAGGGTGTAAGTCTAATACGGGCGAAGCTCTTAACGGGTGTTAGTTTACGACATAATAAGTACATTCAAATAACTTTTACTTAAAATTAGAGCAACAAAATTTTCCATACAAAATAATTCGGCGCGCAATGTAAAGCAACATACGCGAGTTAAATACTCATTGACAGCTAATTTCAAATGCAGATGACATAACTGCCATATCAACAATAACAAATGTTCGTACCTACATTGCTGCTCCGATAATCTTAAAATAAATCTGTGAGGTCATAATTATGAGTAACTTTAAAAAAACCTTGTAATCCCTGATTACACTAATGAATCCCATGCCTGGTTTAATTGATCGCCTGTATTAGATTTACACACTGTATAACATTGAACAATGTACCTACATGGCCCGACATGCTCGTGGTCAGTTGTTTGAGATAACATAATAGGTATTTAAGGTCCAAACATTTGAAAAATCTAAAATCGGCATCTTGTATTTTTTTAGAAGAAATAAGGTTAGCCCGATTTGTTGAACGTAATCTAGTAACTGGAGTTCGAGGCCAAAGAATCTACGAAAATATTGCCACAACAATGAAAGGTTCTTACAATAGTAAAACCTTTTTTTCTAAAAACAGACGTTGAGATATGTTATTTATTGGTAATTTTAATGCTTCAATTTATAGAAACAATATTATTTACTTATTTTCACGTAAATATAAGATATTTTAATAAAAACTTAACTATCCGCAATTATTAGTAACAAAGTTGGTATTGCGCTGGTATCACCTCAGGTGTTAATAACATTTGGTACAGCAATTTAACTACACATAAATTAAAAGGTGGGTATGGTTAAATTTCTAAGCAGTATAAATACTATACTATACTATTACTAAGCAGTTTTAACCCGTAATACTCGTAAGGCAGGGGTGCCTTATTACGGATTCAAATTATGGCAAAGAAATTTGGAAATGTAAAATGAAAGCATTTTTTGTATTTTATTTTTTATTTGTCTTCTTCATCACTTATCCTCCTGAGTCCTGGGTAAAAATCGCGTACACTCCCATAAAAGCAAAGAGGCCTTTATGACGCCCAAATAATTTGTAAAAGAAATGCTTAAAATATACCTCTTAGAGTATATATAACCAACTTTGTTCCAACAAAAATGTGACAAACTCATTTTAAACCTTAAAATGCGACAGTAAGTTTAGGACTCAACACTGATGGTGTTATAAAGGACTCTCGGCTTTTATGGGAGTGTACTCGATTTTTACCCACGACTCAGGAGGATAAGTGATGAAAAAGACAAATAAAAAATAAAATACAAAAAATCCTTTCATTTTACATTTCCAAATTTCTTTCCCATAATTTTAACCCGTAATAAGGCACCCCTGCCTTATTGCGGGTTAAAACTGCTTAGTAATAAATAGTATAGTATAGTACTTATACTGCTTAGTAATTTAACCATACCTACTGTCTTAAAAAATATGGCACGCTGTCGTATGTGTTCACTGGTAATTCAATTTATTTTTAAAATAGGCTTTGAAACGTTGGCTCTTGTCATTTTAAGTTCTTTACAAGAAAATTTTGTCATACTCATATCAATGTTAGTTAAGAGAAAAGAGCTCAGACGAAGCTCAGAAGAGCTCATCAGAGCTGGAATTAGCGGAACTGTTCCGGAGAGTAGAACGGGCGAGTGGAACTGTGGGTCTAGCGGTAAATAAGTCCAAGACCAAGGTCATTATGATTAATCGTGCGGGGGAAGCCGAACGCACAGGAGAACTCTCAGGCCTGGAATTTGTAAGCGAGTTTGTCTACCTTGGGTCGTTAATCACTGATCGAGGAGGATGTGACAAAGAAATTCGGAGACGCACACAGATGGCCAAGTCCGCAATGAGTAAACTGACCAAAATTTGGCAGAACAGGAGTATATCTAACAGGACTAAGATCAGGCTCGTGCGAACTCTGGTCTTCTCAATATTCATGTACGGCTCCGAATCGTGGACCATTCGAGCAGTTGACCGGAAAAAGATCGAGGCTTTCGAGATGTGGTGTTGGAGGAGAATGCTGCGCATACCGTGGACTGCAAAAAGAACCAACAGGTCGATTCTCGACCAACTAAAAATCAAAACCAGATTGTCCACCATCTGTTACCAACGAGTACTGGGTTACTTTGGCCATATCGCCCGAAGACAACCCGACAACTTAGACAAGTTAGTTGTGGTAGGCAAGGTAGATGGAAAAAGACGAAGAGGCCGTTCACCTACTCGTTGGGCGGATCAAATAAAAGATTTGACCGAACTCACTATACCGACAGCCTTGAGACAAGCCGAAGATAGAGCAGGGTGGAAAGATCTCGTCACAGTCTCAGTAAAGGCGTATCAAGAACGCGCACGACCTTCAGGAATGAAGAGTACGATGAAGAAGAAGAAGAGAAGAGAAAAGAAAAGTTTTTAGGTATTTACGTGTTTTTAAGAAAATCCTAGTTGTGATAGCCATATTAAACAAAAAGGCGTAGAAACTTTACACAGTTTTTATTAGGAATTATTTTAAATAAATAAATTAAATAACAAAAAGGTTGTGGAAACCTGAAAACTTTATTTGACAACGACATAAGAGACTTTGACGGATTTGACAATAACGCATCTGTCGTAGTTTCGTTGGCCTCGAACTCCAATTACTAGATTAGGTAAGTGCCTACAGACAAGTAATCGACGCAATATGTGTTTAATATACACGTATATAATAAATACTCTGAATGACGCCGTCTTAAAAAGTATGATTATATTACTTTGCCTATTTTATATATTTTGACGTTTAGCGGTCTGGTTACTGTATTTCTTAATATTTGTCAGGGTCCAAGATGGTTCATGCTGTTTTGAAGCAATTAACACTTTCATTGCGGACGAGTGCTACGCGCTAGGCTCGTAGCCGATCCCGTGATTTTTCCGCTTTGTAGCGAAAATGGACCTCCCACAGAGAACTCCCCTCGAGAGTTCCCCGCGCTCAACGTGTTAATTGTATTTTCCCTAATAGTCCTGCTAAGTTAGAGCACGTTAGAGTCTACAGCGTGTGTATTTTATACGGGCGATAATGAATCCAGCTATAATATCTGATCATTCGAATGGTATAAAATAATAATTTCGTAAAATTTTGTTGTTAATTAGGTCTAATGATTTTTCTAAAATGCAACCCAGCAGCAATGTATGCCGTCCAACTGACATGACACTCGTATGACGTTTAGATACTTATTTATGTCTACGTTAATTAATGTGGCTACCAGTGGATGCAACACATTACACGCTCAATTATTTTGTATGAAAAAAAGAATCCCTTAATTTCCTAAGGAAATTTATGTAAACAGGTTATTTCGATCCGATAGTAATTGCCATTAAAATATTCGCTCGTATAAAATACACACGCTGTAGAAATCGCAAATAAAGATTAGTAGTTTTACGAGTAACTTCATTGGAGTAAAGGCATTGTTTACCCCTCGGTCTTGTGCTATTGAGATGCATGTTAGCCAACAATCAAAAAATAAATAATAGTTAATAGATTATATCAATATCAATATAATGGGATTTGAAACACCAGAATACAATCACCGTCAGGAGCTGTGATCTAAGGGGGATTGATTGTCTATTTAATTTGTACTTGTATAGTGAAGCTACACAAGCGTGCTATAAATATAAATATGGAATTTCATATTTGTGTTTCTAGTAATTAAAATCACAAGTTTAATATTACGAGAATAGCAAACCACTTGTAACAGTACAAACACAGGTTGCGGTGTTCGAATATTACGATGGAATGCTCACTATTCGATTATACAGACCACGTATGAATACATATTACAACAGAACTAGTGTTTGGTTTGTTTATACGAGTACCTACATAGTTTTGCGGATATGTTTATTTTAATTGAGGTTATAACGTAACGTGGGCATACGTATAACATAATGTAATAAATAACATAGCTTGGAATAGAGCTTTATTTAACACTTATATATGTACCGTAAACTGGGGTTACTTTGATCAATTTTGAACTTTGGATGCATTTTCTGATGAGATTAATGAACATAAACATAAAAAATTAAGATATAATAATCGTGTTTTTCTCAAGAATCAACCTGCGAAATAAAAAAAAATGTTGGACCTTTATTTAACGAAACATAAAAAAAACAACGTGATCAAAGTTATATTGAGAATATATAGGGCTACTTGGATCCCATACAAAATTATGCTAATTAATAATTTTAGGCGGTTTACTAGTTTTTTTAATTAAATATGATACAGGAACTTAACTTATGCAGGTACAAAAGTATAATATCTTTAAATTCGCAGTTAAAATCAGCCTTTTCTAATAATCTCCTTATGATAAGTTAAAATGTAGCAAAAAATTATATTTCTCAGTATATGTGCCGTTCCACACAATCGATTAATCTAAAATAGTATCCCCCTTGAGATAAGGTACAAAAAAATAAAAAAATATTATATTTTGAACTTATTATTATATCAATTTCACCACGTATAGACGATCGATGACACCCCAACTCATAGATTCCCCAGTTGCGCGGACAATTATAGGTATACAAATGAAATTATATTTTTTTCATAGTTACGAATAAACACTCATTACCATAAAGCATTTAAAATTCCCGTATATTTATTTCAGATTAATGTACAGTCAAAGTTTTGAAGCCATAAAAATCAGAATGAAAACCGTACTTAAACTTAAACTTTTAATTTCGATTTTATTGTGGATCCCTTATAGCTGTTATTTTTAGAAACCCGTTTTAAGGACTTCATTTTCAAAAATTACTTATCAATTAATCTGCTCAAAACAAAACAAGTCTGTTTAATCCTAAGTAGGATACAGAAAATATTCCCGTGGTGGTGTAGGAGTATGCTGTATGAATGGTAACGCCAGTAAGAATAGGTACATTTGTCACCACCCCCATCTCTTCCCGTGGGTAGCGTAAGAGTCGGCTAAGGGATTGAAGTGTTACTGACCAGGATCCTTAGCCAAGTTGCCAATCGCTAACGCTCAGTAGCGTATCGTAGTTTACCTTCTTTGTCGCTCTTTCATATTAGTGCGACAAAGACATGTTAGCTGCCTTTCGTTTTAGATTGACGATTAAGCGTTAGCGATTGGCAACTTGTCTGAGCACCAGCTTGCCCAGCGTGGTGATTATAGTCATTTTCTTCCTAATGCGTCCGTTGTCCAGCAGTCAATCAAAACGGAATTAGCTTGTAGGCATGGTATGGTATTATGTGAATTATCTGTCTAAGTGTCCTTACGGTTAAGCTACAAAGTAAAGTAAAGCTCAAAAATGTTACTAAAAAGGCTCACAGTTCGAGTTAACCGATACACCGCCATTATCCAAACCGATTCCGAGCCTTGATTATAAATAACAAAAGTAATGTTTCGACTAAAATACGTTATTCCAACCACTAAGTGAGCGAAGACCCAACAAGACTGTTACAAGAGTGTAGTAACTAAAAATACAGCCTTTCACTTTACTAATATTGCAACAACGGAAAATATTTATTTATTAAGTATATTGCCTACGGAAAAAAATATTTGTTGTTATTTACTGGTAGAGGTAATTACCATAAATATGTATTTAAATATTTGCAACGAACAATAGTTATTTGTTGTACAAGGGAGGAAAGTGGTTGTTTAATCATCGTGCCAATATTGAGACCCGAGCTAGCGAGGGATTCCATAGTTGAACCACGAGCGAAGCGAGTGGTTTAAAAATGGAATCTCGAGCGTTGCGAGGGTTTCAAGGCACGATAATTAAACAAACTTTGCTCCCATGTGTAACACAACATTTTTCCCCACACTAAAGCAAGGAAGCAGCTACGAACGTGTAAAAAAATAATCAATGCAACAAATCAGTCTTTATTAAATAACTTAGAGCAGTTCTAGTACTACCTATGATAACAAAATTTTTTTTAGTATTTAGCCAAAAAATAGGCAGAACTCTTAATTTGGTAAATGACTAGACTAGGTCTATGTGACTTGTTTTTTTTATAATTACAATAAAACCTACCTACATTAATTTAATTGTCAATATTTATATGATGTTTAAGTATAAAATTTGTATCCGGCAGCTAAAACAGCAATAATTTAAAAAAAATTTTGAGGTAAACTTAAATTGCCTACTTTTTGGTAAGATATTACATATAGTCCGTGGGCTTAGTCGGTCTGAAATTAGAAAACGGTATAATTTGGGGGTACCAAGTGTCCTTTTTACAGTAGTTAGATATAGTCATAAGGATGTTAAAAAAGTATGATAGACATCTCAAAGTGGTAGCTAATAGGCATACGGGCTATTTCAAGATTTCCGTTGTATGACAGGTATGGTTAAAATTAGGAGGTACAAATTTTCCTTTTCATGGCTGTTAGGTAAGCTTATAAAAACGTCAAAAATGCAAGATTGCCATTTATAAGTGCTACCTAACAAAAATGGGGGCCAATCAAAGATGGTGGATCTCAAGTTTTACATAATCAAGTATATCTCGAGAACTATTAAATATGTCTAATTACTCTATTGAACAAAATTAAAGGCATATCTGTAAGTTTCATATTTTGCATATACACCATATTGCTAAAACCAACCAATAATTAATTATGACCAAATTTATGAAAATTTCGTGATTTTGATATTTTTTGTGTCGTGTTTTTACATAGTAGTCATGACGCTAGAAAAATTAAATATTTTTTTAAAGATAGTGTATTTAATAAGCTTTAATTTGATGTATATAACTTGTTGGCGGTATTAAAAAAAAGACCCATAAAAAATATTTAAATGAAGTGTAGTCATAAACCACCGTATACTTAGTGATTTAAGAGGCGGTGGAAGTGACACTCGTAAATAATAGTGCTTATTTCAAATAACCAAGATTGAAAAATATAAAAAACTTAAATTATTTTTTAAAGATAGTGTATTTGCATTTGACTACAATTCATTTAAATATTTTTATTGGTATTTTTTTTAATACCGCCAACAAGTTATATACATCAAATTAAAGCTTATTAAATACACTATCTTTAAAAAAATATTTAATTTTTCTAGCGTCATGACTACTATGTAAAAACACGACACAAAAAATATCAAAATCACGAAATTTTCATAAATTTGGTCATAATTAACTATTGGTTGGTTTTAGCAATATGGTGTATATGCAAAATATGAAGCTTATAGATATGCCTTTAATTTTGTTCAAGAGAGTAATTAGATATATTTAATAGTTCTCGAGATATACTTGATTTTGTAAAACTTGAGATACACCATCTTTGATTGGCCCCCATTTTTGTTAGGTAGCACTTATAAATGGCAATCTTACATTTTTGACGTTTTTGTAAGCTTACCTAACAGCCGTGAAAAGAAAAATTTGTACCTCCTAATTTTAACCATACCTGTCATACAACGGAAATCTTGAAATAGCCCGTATGCCTATTAGCTACCACTTTGAGATGTCTATCATACCTTTTTAATATCCTTATGAATATGTCTAACTACTGTAAAAAGGACACTTGGTACCCCCAAATTATACCGTTTTCTAATTTTAGGCCGACTAGCCCACGGACTAATAGGAAACTTTCCTTACAAAACTGTACATTCGAGTATTTTTTTATAAGTTGGCAACATTGACGTACAAGACGTCAGTGTTAGCGGGTTGCGTTCTGAATGTAAAAGTATACTATCTGGTTTTTGTCCAATACGATATGATTTTGCGATAGGTTTTTATGAAATACTAAAAATCTAATTTATTAATTACATATCTTGAATAAATGAAATAATCTGGTGTATGATAAAATTTTCATGATGTCCCTCAAAAAATAATCAGCTAATCACAGCCATACCAGCGTTTGACGTTCCATGGGTTTGAACGTTTCACGGTTCATCTGTCAATTTACTTCCTTCACAAGTGATTAAAATGCAACTTCCCTCACTGAAATTAGTGAGGGAAGTAGGTGTTTCCGAGCTAGTGTGGGGAAAAAATATATGTATATCGAGCTCGTACAGATTCGTTAGTACAGATGGCCCTCCGAAGTTTTGGACCTGACGTAAAATGACCCACTTCTCGCACTAGAGCCTAAAAAGTACACCATCTGTACTAAAAAGGAATTTAAGTTATGTTTAGTTTTTTGTATTAGTTTTGTAATTTATAATAGCTATAATATTGTCAGCCTCCGTAGCTTAGTTGGTAGTGACCCTGCTTACGAAGCTGGAGGTTCCGGGTTCGAATCCCGGCGAGGGCATTATTTGTGTATTTATTTATCACAAATATTTGTTCCTTGGTCATGGCTGTATATGTATTTAAGTATCTATATGTATCTATCTATTATATATATCGTCGCCTGGTACCCACATCACAAGCCTTAATTGAGCTTACCGTGGGACTAGGTTGATTTGTGTAACATGTCCCAAGATATTTATTTATTTATAAAATATATTAGCTATAATTATTTTCAAAATATTTAGTTATTGGTTAAGTGTTTTTTTATGATACTCGTAATATACAGGGTGGAAAGGGACGACGTTCCTTCCCGCTACCGACCGAGTCTACCAACCATTACGATGAACTTTCAGTATGGGACCAACATCGAAAGCGTACATGAAAAAATGACTTTTCCATACTATTGAATTCTAACTAATCACTCACTTTGTATGAGGGGTTAATATTATTTTTTAATATTTCGATGTTGGTCCCATACTGAAAGTTCATCGTAATGGTTGGTAGACTCGGTCGGTAGCGGGAAGGAACGTCGTCCCTTTCAACCCTGTATTATAGCGTTTCTCGTTTAGGAATTTCAATTAAATTTTATATACTATTCATTCCCTAATTTCCCTATCCACTCTTGTTTAGAAGCAGGTAAAAGTGTAGTAGGTAATATCAAACGTTATAAGACACCTCGCTCTCGTGCTCGCGAGAACTCTATTAAGTACGAACGCTTTATCGGATATAGTTAACCCTAATCCCTCCTAAGCCTAGCAGTAAATTTATCAAGAGAATATTGTATTCTACGTTCATCGCCTGAACATTGCTTGTACCTATATACAGTTAGCGAGTAACGTTGCTGGCTGGCTAAATTACCTAAACCTCATTATCTTTAGGTTTGCTGACTAGCTACGTGAAAGTTTTTAGCCTTCCATTAGTAGATGAAGCACAAATTATTCTCAAATATTTACTTGGAATTAGATTTTACCTTTAGAAGTGGTGGTTTGTGTAGGTAATATAATTATTATTTAGTAATTTCTATGGCTGTCAGAGTGTTCGTCGTTTGTTGCCCCTCCGGCAATTCCTAAATAAACATAAATCGTTTGTCCAATTACTGAGTAACGTTTACGCGGGCTGTTGGTGGCATATGGTGGCATTTATATTTGGGGTCCAGCAAAAGCGGAGTTTGAAAATCAAATTAAATTTTCAATTAATTATTTATTATATAGAGATTTACTAAGCATTTTACTGTCATGCACTGTCGCGTTGCGAGGCGAGAAGGCTGTAACACGAATTAGGTGTTGTCAATATTTGTGCACGCTGCCGCCTAATACACCTATGCAAATGTTTAAAAGGACTTTCCCTTTTAATGGCCAAACACTCAAAGATTAATTGAATACTTGCTCTATTAGGTCTGCTTATTAAGTGTAGGTAAATAACTAGTACAACAACTATATACACTTAAACATTTTGGTTGATTCCTATCAGAACATTAGTTTAGCTTTTTAGTTATTCAATCTGAAGAGAATATAGGTACATAACGTCGAATAACGTATAAAAGCGGTAATATAGGAGTTGGTTAATATTGTTCAATCTGTAAAGCTATTGGTAGATATTCATTCTCTGTAATAATCGGTGCTATTCAGAGTGAATATATTTAAGTCGGTCGCCCAGTTTAAAGCGGTGAGATCAGATAGTCGGAAAACTTCAAAACAGATTGAAGTTATTTGAACGTTATGACGGTTATAAGGAAAGTTTGCCCTGTTGCTTTTACGTAGCATGCGATATGTAGAGTAATAGTCGTAAAAAACAGGACATACCCTATGTCCCTTACGCATATATATTTTTATATGGCGTGGTGTCTCATGCCTAGAGCGCCTACGTAGAGCGATTTTATTTTACTTTATATTTCACCGTGACATAGGTCCAGTAAAAGAAAATTAATATTAATATGAGATTTTCGTGGTGCATTGTAAAGCTTGGTATAGTCCATTTCAAATACGAAGGCCCGATGCCACTCGAAACTTTTGTCATTTAATTGGTCCACTACAAATTGGCACGTGTGGTACATCGATGTATGCATAAAATAACACATTTATGAGCGGATTCTTTCGATACTTATTTTTGCACTTGACTGTAAAAGCAAGCCTCACAAAAAATGTTTTAATATACTCTAGTAAACGCAAGTATAGTGAAGAAATCGCAATTTTCTTTATAAAGGATTTACTTAGCCGCCATTGCCACATCGAAGGATTCGAAGGTCGCGTCTCGTACTCGAGTTCGAACCACGCTCACATTCTACAATTCTAACTAAATCTAAATAAGATTTAAAATAAACTCAGGGTCCTAATCAAATTAAAAATGTATTTTTTAAATGAGATACATTTATTTACATATTTATCTAACGTCCGAGTAACATGTCGAGCAATTATCGAATTAAATTACGTGAGTAACCACGTAATTTAAGTCGATAATTGCTCGACATGTTTCGATCCATTTAGAGATACATTTATATCGTAAATACGTAAGCCGTAAGTTTTAAATTATGTATTTAGGTAGATAAATATCAATTATTTTGACATATCTACCTAAGTAACTATAAGATGACGGTATTGATTTATACTATCTACTTATAGTAATAGTGACTGTTATGTAGCTAAGTAATGCTAATTTGGTTGTTCTTAGTACTCATAAGTTTAATGCAGTTATGTTTCTACCTCAGAACAACTCACGTGTGAAGTAGCTTTTAATCGAATTAAGTATACGTTAAATAAGGTACCTACAGCATAACTCCGCGATTAATTGTCCAATAAAATATGAAGTGATCTTATCAGGGCCTACACTAATAAGTAATAAAACGATCGGAGTCATTTTTCATAAAAAAACATACAAACATGCTGTTATATAAGATTTTTTCATTTTCCATTTTTTTAATTCAATAAGATAAGCACTCACTTTATGGCGAAAAAGGTTTGTAAATGTAATATTTATTTTTGGTAGTTTTTATACGCTTTGATATGTAGAGCCTTTATGCCAATCAAACGGATTTTTTTTTTGATTAGTTGATAAATTTAGGACCGGTACAATACAATCTGAAATTAAAAAATATTATCGATTAGGATCGGATTTAAAATGTAATTATTTTAGGGATATTTCGGATTAATTACATGCTCTTAATTAGCCTAAATGCATTTTTTTCAAATCGTCTTAATAGTTAATTATGCGATAAAACATAAACTCGAGTCGTCGACATACTCGTACCAACTTTTTTAATACACTAAGTGAAATAAACGACTTTTTTAAACATATTTAACATTACTAGGCCCAAATAACCAACTAATCCTTGGAGCACTCTAGATGTTATCACGTGAGAAGGCGATTGGAAGCCATTAACCACCGCACACATCATCCTATTTGTTAAGCGTATGTTTCCAACCAATTTAACCGGGTCCCGAATTCGTACGCAGACATTTTTTACAAGAGTATTCGTTGAGACACCGATTACATGCTTTATTAAATATAGTGCAAATTCTGCCTGCTTCCCAGGACAATTTTTTTTATAAAAATGTTCTGTAGTTACCTAATTGTAAGCTAGTAATAATTTTTGAGTAGGTACCTACCTATCCATTTCATAATTATTTGCCTGATGAGATTTTTTTTCCCCGAATTTCTAATACTGAAATTGAAATATTTGCGAAACGAGTACGTACTGATTTTCTTTTGTTTTATGTATTTAACTTTTCCGATTAGTTTAAAACAAACATAAGAACGTTAAAAAATCCGTGCTTTGTCAAATTTACGTTTACAGACATCGTCAAAGTTACGACAACTAAGCTCATTAAGAAACTTCGAAACGAGTACTGATTCTATTTTATTTTAATTGGCTTTATATCTTAGATTTCAGAAAATCTAAGTAAGGTTGAATATTCTCTACGTTTTATTAATAAAATATTGTTAAATCCACTGCCGAGGTCAAAATAGTCAGTTAAGTTTATTTTCATAATGCCGCACCTGTTCGCAAATCTGTCTTTAGTAAATAGATACTGTCACAATATCTAATTTACGATAATTGATACATAATATTATTAAAGATAAAACTCTTTCAGAAATGACAATATGAATTGGTTACCTAGTACTTCTAACTTAGGTATGCAGTATAGTTGATTTGTCCAATTTATGTCATAAATCGTGCTCGTCGAAATTGTTGAAATAAAAATAAAATCAACGAAACATTTTTGTTCATTTCCCAATTGTTACTGAGAATGGGCCCGATTCCCATTCGCACGAACATTCGTAAATTGTGCACGCATGTGAGGGACTAACTGATGATATCCACACAATGTAGAACGAAAATGGATTCGGGAATCCCATGTGTTTTAACAGTAGTTACATGGCCACACGAATTGTACCTATCACCTAGCAGATCAGACTTACCTACCTATGGTGGCGTGTTCTAGAGTATGAATGACATAAATAAACATTGGTAAATATAATCTACGTGTGATGATGAGCTGCTATATTTATCATGATCTTTTCTTATTATAAAACCACACACGCCTCGGACAGTGGCGATGAAAATGTATGAAACAATCGTGTTGACACTAGCACAGTCTAAGATATAGTATACGCGTCTAGTCTAAGATATAGTATATGCTTGTGCGAGTAAGATGAAATATGTCAGGATAACTGTGCGGTCACTGAGGCACTAGTTTCATGTATCATTTCAGAATAGCAATGCACCGTCGAGAAGTTTCCAAAGTTGCGCAATGTTTCATATACGAAATTTCCGGTAACTTCTGAGAATGTTCTCGAGAACGAGAATTTATCGAATTACTTAAAAACTTCGTAGTTTTATACCATGAATATTTACGATAGCCTTGGTGTAATTATTCTATTATAATTATTTTATTACCTGCACTCCACTTTTCCAATAAGAGTGTTATTACATGTAGGTAGGTAAATTATCATCTTATCAAATGTACAGTAAAGTGCATGGGTATCGAAGTAGTTAAAGTAATTGAGATTGTTTTACAAATAAGGTAATACTACAACATATATTGTTCTGTCGTTTATAACATTTGAGTTTATCAAAAATATATTAATGTAAAAAAACACATTTTTATTGTAAACAATATGGTAAAAAACTTTGTACACGGATCTTTTTCTGTACTGGCCAATATTTAATATGCTCTTTGATATTTATGACTTTAACAGACTTCAGAATAATGAAAATTCATTGTGACATATATTGTGAAAAATGAAGCCAAAAGGAAAAATTTATAAATATTACTATACAAAAATTGTAAGGGGGAAAAATAATTACAAGTGTAAATTTTGCAAAACGAATTATACGAACAGAAATGCGACCCGTATGCGACAGCATATATTAAAATGTAAGAAATGCCCTAAGAAAATAAAACTATTTTTCGGATTAGAAGCACCAAAACCGCAAGTCACGGACATTAACGAACCCTCAAAGCCAGAAGACCAGGTACGTAAGAAAAATGTTAGATTTTACTTAAGTTTAGGTAGTTTTTCCGACATGTGCATGAAATGGCGACATACAAATAGCATAATGAATGGCTAAAATGTTATAAATGTAAATAATAATATAAAGGGTTTAGCAGGATAAGCTAACAAGAGTGGCCCCCTCAAGGGATTTGGTTGTAATTTGAGGTGCAGTAGTGGCAGGCCCTAAGAACACGATATGCGTAATATCAGGACTCGTAGGCTCATATTTCTACCCGGCCTCGCTATACTACTCCGGTATACTACTTACTATAGTCACTTTCTGTGATGTTGTTTGTGTAAATGTTTTTTTTTTACAGGTAATAGATGAAAGCATAGCTAAGGCAATTTATGTAACGGGTATCCCGTTACATACGTTTGAACATCCGTTATGGCGAAGTGCCTTTGATCAACTTCGAAAGAATTACGTTCCGCCGACAAGAAGGCAGTTGTCAACAACATTATTAGAAAAAGAGTATAATAATATTGAAGAGCATACCAAAAGAAAAATTACAGATGCACCAGTACTCCATTTATCAGTCGACGGATGGTCAAATTTACGTAACGAAGGAGTTCTTAACTTCATGGTATACACCCCACAACCATTATTTCACTCATTTGTTCAGACCGGACGGAACAGACATACTGCGGAATACATTATGAATGAGATTACAACTGTTATAGATAGCATTGGAGCAGACAGATTTACAGCTATCACTACTGATAATGCATCAAATATGAAAAGATGTGGACAACTGCTTGAAGATAAATATAATAATTTGATATGGATAGGTTGTATTGCTCATACGCTACATTTAAATGTTTCAGACATTTTGAAACGACAAACAATTAGTTTTTTACTCAAAAAGGTAACCGATATAGTGACAACTGTTAGACAGTCACAAATCTTATCAGCAAATTACAAACAGATTGCAACTGAACAACAAACACAAATTGCATTGACATTGCCTTGTAAAACTCGATGGGGTAGTACGTCTCGTTGCCTTGCAAACTTCATTTCATCTAAGCACATTCTTCAGACATTATCAATCAACGATGATATAAATGACAAATTTTCTTTTGTTCAAAAAGAGGACATTTTAAGCCGGGATTTTTGGCTACAAGTTACAACATTGCGAGATTTTGTAAAGATATTTTCAGATTGGATAACTGTGTTAGAGGGTGATACTTCAAAAATATATAAAGTTTGCGATTGTTTTAAAGAAATAATGCAAAGCTTAAATAATGAATCCATACAAGACATTTTAGGTTTTAGAGATATAGAATTTCTCAAAAAACAGTTTAAAAAACGTCAAGATAGAGCACTGATGCCAGTTCATTACGCAGCTTGCATTTTGAACCCAACAAATAAAGGGCTTAATTTCACAGGACCTGAACACATGATAGCTTGTGAGAGTATTTCAACATTTGCACGTCAGAATGGTAATACAACCGAAGTATTTCAACAGTTATCTGATTACAAGTCCAAAGTTGGCCTCTGGGGCAAACAATTTTTAGAAGACCTAGAAGAACGGATGGAACCATCTGCATGGTGGAAATGTTTTTTTGAAAAGACTGAATTAGGCCGCGTAGCTGTCACAATTTTGACTATCCCTGCAACATCAGCTGCTGTGGAGCGATCATTTTCGGCTTTCGCAAACATTCATACTAAAAAGAGACATAGACTGACAACAAATAGAGCTGGAAAAATAAGCTACATCGCTTATCACGTTGGACGCCACGCGGCTCACCGGTGAGCCTTCACGATATTTCCGTTGAGGCCATGGTGAAATTGAGTAATGGGCTATTTTCTCAAAAATGAGATTTTGGTCATTTTGGATGCAGAATATTATATTTAGCAAAATAGATTAGGAGATACTAGCTTAAACGTCATAAAAACTCGAGTTTCATTAAAAGGCTCACCGGTGAGCCGCGTGGCCTGAACGGAAGGAATTGTGAACTTCCTTCCGCGGGGGCCGCGGGGTCACGCCGCGGCTCACCCGCCCCGCACACCCCGCATTTGCCTGCGCATTCGCAAGTCTCGCAACTATCAGTACGGCTGGTATCCGGGCATTTTCACATCTAGGGACACCCAATTAGCTTAACTCTCACAAAAAAGTTATCGTCGATGTCAGTTTTGTAACGACAATTAAGCTTTTTTCACTTCTAGGCTAGGGTTATCACTAGGTCTACATACAACACCCACAACATCCAATGGCTTTAAAATTGATGTTTCACCATGCTTACATTTGTAAATCACGGGATTCCACGCGGACGAGATTCCTTGCCCCTCATTTTGATTAAAATTCCGATGTTTCTTAATTTCAAAAGCTTCACATACTTTTCGGCTATGATGTATACGCTCGGTTGAGAGGACTTTCGGGTTATGGAGCTCAAGTGGTTAGGTCCAGACTCCAACAAATGCTCGGCCACAGCAGACTTATTCGTTTGACGCTTTTTAACAGCCGTGATATGTTCCTTGACCCTTTCCGCTATGGTGCGTTCAGTTTCCCCAATATAGGAACTACCACATCTACAATCGATCTTATAAACGCCCGGTGTGTGATAAGGTAAAACATCCTTAGGCGACCTTTGATACCCTGCCACCTTTGATAACGGCATATAAACGGTTGGTATGGAATACTTATTCGAAAGCGTACCTATTTTGTCCGTTACACCCCTGTCATAAGGCAAAAATGCTGGTCGCCTCACAACATCTGAATGTTTCTTCCTCGATATTCGTCTGGGTTGCCGTCTGTTCATTATGTAGCCAATTCTCTTCAGAACCTCCTGAACGTGCGATAACTCAATTTCCAGAAATTCAGGGTCACAAAGGTCATGTGCTCTGTTCTTTAGAGAATTAACCACAGACTGAACCTGCCGGTGAGACAGAGCGTTCAAATACCTGCCTGTGTGTGTGGGCTTCCTATAGACAGTGTGCGCCAAAGAACCATCATCTCGACCTATCACCTTCACGTCCAGAAAAGGCAAACTACGCTCCAATTCCAATTCATATATGAATTTGACTTTAGTATGAATGGAATTGAGATAATGGAGTAATTGCTCAACTTCATGCTTGCCACCTCTCATAACGCAGAAGACATCATCGACATTCCGCTTCCATAATTTCACTTCCATGGTTGCAGATCTATGCTGGCCTCAAAATGCTCCATCCAGTTATTTGCTAAAACCGGTGCCACAGGGCTACCCATAGCAACTCCGTCGACGTCGATCTGGAGATAATGTCCCCCTCGATCTAAAAAGTAGCTTCCTTCTAAACAATTCCGGAGCCAAACCATGACAGAATTCACTATCTATTATGATTTTGTACTTTTGTTACTTTTGATAAGAATTATAATTATAACCTTTAAGTTTACTATGCCAATTGTGATAAATTGTTTTACGAAAAGCTCAAGAACACAAGCTTTTTTAAACTTTAGTGCCATCTTGATAGGGAGTAAGTCGACGACGTTACCTATTTTTAAACTTAACTAAAAGTTGTATTATATGCTTAAAATTAGGTAAATAAATAAAGCTAAACATTAAAAACTAATTTAGTTTATTTTTTACGAAACTCGATATTTAAAGTCTTTATTTGCAAGTCTTCAACTATATTTTACCTATGACGAGTTAGCCAACCCTAACTAAGTTCACAAAATGACGAAAAAATCATAAGTCCTTTACAGTACAAAAGAACCAAGGCAATTTGTATCTTCTCTAGGGCCACACGGCTCACCCTGCATACGTTTTTGGATGGAATAAGTGAACGGTGGCCTGTAAAACAGGTTTGAAATGAAGGCTCGCGATGGCTCACCGGTGACCCCCGTGGCCCCAATGGTTCAACATGGTTAGGCTCACCGGTGACCCCTGTGGCTCCAATGGAAAGACTACATTTTTGGCGTGGCGTTCAACGTGTTATAATTGGAAAATTCTAAATAGATTGACTAAAACTGGAAACCAATATAACTGCACCTTAGAAAACCTAGAGGACAATTACTACCAGGACCAACTTGAAGTGCAAACCGAAGACAATAGTGAAGATGATGTCACCATGGACTTAAACCTCAACGACGACCAATTTGATGTCCGATCAGAAAATCACAGCGATTTTGAAATGAACTATGACGAAATTAATTACAATTCCGATCAAATGAGCGCCCAATCAACTAATGGTGGTGAAAATGAGACTGAGGAAGAACCCGAGAACAATGAAAATACCGGAGTACAATCTGAAAATGAGACTGAGGAAGAATCCGAGAATAATGAAAATACAGGAGTACAATCTGACAATGAGACTGAGGAAGAATCCGAGAATAATGAAAATACCGGAGTACAATCTGAAAATGAGACTGAGGAAGAATCCGAGAATAATGAAAATACCGGAGTACAATCTGACAATGAGACTGAGGAAGAATCTGAGGATAATGCCAATTATCCTTCAAGATCAAGAATTATGCGACACATAAATAAAGAAGACAGAGATGTTGATGATGTGTAATTTTTTCTTATATTAAATTATATATCTAATGGATACTTTTCTTAATATTATTATATTAACAAACAAAAAATATAGAGTAGATAGGTATACTTAGGTATAGGTATAGTGTGGAAAAAATAATGAGCATTGGAGGGCATTAACCTAAATCTAAAGATGTAGTCAATTAACTAACAAGAAGCATTATAATTATTGCATTCAAAGGTTTTGACAAACACGGATGCCAAACCCAGGAATCGAACGGAAAACTATGCCTCCCACCTCCAATGCTTATTATTTTTTTACATACTGTAAGGTAAAAGTAGGGTAGGGTACCATTGTAAGTACATTCAGGTATCAACTCGTCACACCAAAATTTTGTTCTAACCGGTTACACTGCCAAAATCAATGATATTTGTTTCAACCCGTCACAAGTACCTAAATTTAGTTCTATTAGGTCACATAGTCATTTTGTAGCTATTGGTCACAATGAAAATCTGTTCTTATTCGTCATCCCGTTAAAAAGATTCAACTGGTCACAATGAGGATAACTATACAATTTTCACACTGCCCAACAAAACGGAGTTGAGCCGTTCGGATTGAAAAATACGAGTACTTGACCAGTTTTAGTTGATCGGAGTTGAAGAATAGGTAAGTGTAATCTTTGTAACATTGTCGACATTCTGGATTTCAGTGTGAACAATAGCTACAAAATTACTATGTGACCTAATAGAACTAAATTTACTTGTGACGGGTTGAAACAAATATTATTGATTTTGGCAGTGTGACCGATAAGAACAAAATTTTGGTGTGACGAGTTGATGCCTGAATCCTATTGGCCATTCAGCCCACATTCACTCATCCCACGGGCTCAGTTGACCACTACTGTTTATGTCGGGGGTGACTCGGGTCATTAATTTTCCAAGGAGCCTACTCAGCCCACGGGCTTAGTCGACACCAGTTCACCGCCATACAGGGTATAAAATGATTTTGGGTCAGTGAGGGCAGCTACCAGACCCCGTGTCCCGTGTTGCTAGTGTTGCTACGCGAAAATGGTCTTAGAAGACCTTCCCTCGATTTTAAATTGATGAGGAATGGCGTTTACAGATTTTGAAAAAAAAAAACATACAGGGTGCGAGTGGTGCGAGGAAATGGTCCTTTTTTACAAACTTTTTGTTTTGATGACAATCGATCCCATGGCTATTCAGGATCAAAAGCTTGTATGGGACCAAAAAAAAAAATTCTAGCTAGAAAAGCCAGAAATCGACAAAAACTTTCCCCATACAATTTGTATGGAAATCAAAATTTTTATTTTCGACATCTGTTTTTTTTGTACCAATCAATTCCATTCCTATCCCGTATCAATCGTGTCTTAAGGTTCAACTAAAGAGAACGTACAGAGGAAACATTAATTAAAGAAAACTGTTTTCATACATTTACTCTTGACAATTCATCAAAATGTATTTAGAAGAATAGACTAAAGATGGATAAGAATGGACTTGATTGACATTAAAACATGTTAAACTAAAAAAATATTTTTTCATACAATTTTTTTTTGTATGGGGAAAGTTTTTCCCGATTTTTGGCGTTTCTAGCCAGAATTTTTTTATTGATCCCATACAAGCTTTTATTTTTGAATAGGAATGGGATCGATTGGCATAAAAAAATGACTATTTTCTCGCACCCTGTATACTTTTTCCAAAATCTGAAAACGCTCATCTTCTTTGATTGAAAATCGCGGGAAGGTCTCCTAAGACCATTTTCGCGTAGCTACACGGATCTGGTAGCTGCCCTCACTGACCCAAAATCTTTTTCCCTCCTGTATGTGGTCTACTCAGTC
The DNA here is from genome assembly GCA_025490895.1 of Thaumatotibia leucotreta. Lineage (NCBI taxonomy): Eukaryota > Metazoa > Arthropoda > Insecta > Lepidoptera > Tortricidae > Thaumatotibia > Thaumatotibia leucotreta. Next base: position 58,364 of record JALPQI010001974.1, read on the forward strand.
CGCGGGGTCAATTAACCACTATAGGGTTAACTCAGCCTACGTGGCGATCGCAAAAAGGCCTCTATTTCTGGTCGGTTTGCCCTTCGGGCGTATCGTATACCTAACAAACCTAACCTATCGAGTTTTTTTACGATCGCCACGTGGGCTGAGTTGACCCTATACTAGTAGATAGTGGTTAATTGACCCCACGGTCTGAGTAAACCATATATAGCGGTGAACTGGTGTCCAGTAAGCCCCATGGGCTGGCTTGAACTTTGGATCGAGTCGTTCGTAAAGAACAAAATACAACTTAGCTCGTAGGCTTTATTCTCTGAAAATAAAATGTGAAATAAAAGATCATAAAGTATTTACGCCATATTTTATAATATTATCATAAAGAAGTCACAGGATTCTTCAACGTTATAAAGTTATACCAGATTCCTAGTCACTTTGATGAGAACGCCTACAATTTCTTGGAAACATTCTAAGCGTTTTGCAGGAGTACTGATTTGTCTTAACTCGTGTACTATAAATTCTACCATATGAGGATTCATTTCCTTAGTATTATAGGGGATACTGGTTTCAGTGGCTTTGTCTGCAATCGGAATGTTGTCTGTATTTGTAGCGACGCAGAAATATAAATCAGGAGTACTTGCATCTGGACGTAAAGTGTCTTCTCCCTCCGGCAATCTTGTGAAATAAACTACTTCTTGTGACAAATTCATCGGGTCAATAGATCTGTTATAAAATAATAAAAAATGAATGAGTTTAATTTAACATATTCTAAATCTATGGTATTAAAAATCGAATTCAAACTAAAAACCCACAAATATACGTCCAGTTGGCGCTCATACTTTATACAAATTTAAGACTTAAGTATACCATCAACTGCTTCAACATTGCCTACCCTGCCCAACATTACCTGGCTGGATAAATAGTAGTTACCGTCTCCCAAGAACTAGGTATACAATTTTTGTATATAATAAATAAATAATAAATCAATAAAAAAAATATTATGGTACAATCTTACACAAATCGACCTAGTCCCACAGTAAGCTCATTAAGGCTTGTGTTATGGGTACTAGACGACGATATATATTAAAGATACATACATAAAAATACTTATAGTACCTATACATAGGAAATGCCCTTACCAGGATTTGAACCCGGGCCCTCCAGCTTCGTAAGCAGGGTCACCAACTAGGCTAAGGAGGCCGTTATATACATATATTATGCAGACCATGTTGTACCTGTATATACCTAGTTAGTCCGTATACAGGGTGTAACAAAAATGCTGGTGATCGGTTAAAGGGGGTAATAGGTATCGTGGTCTGAGTAGGAAAAAATAAGAATAAAAATTTTTGGACGCGAAAAATTTTTCATTTTTGTATGGAGGATTGACCGATTCGGGTAACCTGCCCCATACAATTTTTTTTTCTATTTTTTCCCTGATAAGGCCACGATACTTAATACTCCCTTAAACGGACCACCAGCATTTTTGTTACACTGTGTATGTACCTAGTTCCTGGGAGACTGGAACCACTATTTATCGAGCCAGGCAATGTTGGCCAGAGTAGGCAATGTTGAAGCAGTTGACGGTATGGTTTTGACGGTATGGTTTTCTAATGGATGTCAGTCAAAACTGGACTAAATTAAAATGGGACCACACTAGAAGCACCTGCTTTTAAATTAAAAAAAAAAGTCATCAAAATCGATTCTCCTCTTTTATATTTTTGAAGTCCGTTGAAAATATCACAATCGAATTCAAGAAACCTTTTAAATAAAATAGGTAGTTTTTCCGCGATTTTGTCCGCGTAGAATACGTCTTCCCGTGCATTTAAACTTTTAAACTACATTACTTAGAAGTACCATAGAAATTCACGCATAAAATCGGTCCCGTAAATTAGGCGTAAAAAATTACATAGGTAGGTAGGTATGCACACAGAAGACTTAAGTTACTTTTGCCTTTATAACAAGCAAGTGCTGTGTAATAGAGTTTTTTGTTTCAGCAGCAAAGTGATCAAGATTACTTACTATTAATTGCTTAGTCCAATTGAGTCCAATATTTTTTCATAAATGACAACCAAATCCACACCCATAGTCATTGAAACAAGTCTACGCGTCAATTTGACACGACCAAAGACACGTTACGAGTACCTACATCAAGAAATAGATCGGTATCTAGTTTAAAAAAAAGTGTAAAGTCTGAAAGTCGAAATGTTCTCTGAAATATAAAGAGAATTTATGCAACTTATTGGTAATTTATCAATTATCAACAAAATAGCCAGCTGTAATATACAATAAGATATGCATAGTAACGTTTAGTTTATAATTATGCCCATTGAAACTGTATTCCATTTATATTTTCTTGTTTAAACTATAAGTTTCATGTTGCAGGAATGTTCTGAGAACATTCTCGAGAATGTTTCCACGTTTTGAGAATGTTCTGCAACTTGTACATTGCTATTTCAGAATCGATATAAACAGATGGAAACCGAAGATATCTTGCTTAAACAAAACGGGTTTATCCATTTTGTTTAATTACAACGTTAGTCCTAATGACTTCGGTAGCTTCTATCTATGCAGACTACATCGAACAGCAATAACAATAAAGTTAGCTACGTTAGCTTTTATAGTCTTCCCCGGAGTTTTGTTTTGGACGACTGAGAAAACATTCATTTAACACAAACTTTTTATGGTTCCGTCAGACAGAAAACAACCTTCACTAATAGGAATTCCTCTGTAACACTGTAAATGGAGGGACGTGCTGCGAAGAGGGTGTTATCCGAATCATATTTTCGTTTCGGACTCAATGGATTTAGTCGGAAACCTGTCCTATATCTATTTGTGAAAATGAGTTGGTATTAAGTATAAGGAATACCTATTACATGATGTAGCTACAATACTTTAACATTATGTAGACAATTTAATATTTTTAATGTTTAGTTGTATGATTTACCAGTGAAATCTGCACTTCGTGTGGAAATGACGACTAGTGAAATTATTAAATTTGAAGGTATGCTCCGTACATGTATATAAAACAAGTCCGCGCCGATAAATCTCCCTCGATGCTCCGCATTCAGCTCCCTAGGGAAAACAAACCTACAAAATAACTACATAATCAAAATCTACGGGCTATCGATCAAAATAAAACACTAAAAGGGCTCTTCTAAATCTCAACTTGTACGCAATATGTAAAGAATGAGTAAAATCCCTTTATTGAATAAAAATACTTATTTGTTGACGTCTAGTATGCTTCTGAGGAAAATAAATTTGTTCTGTTGGATATGGGTGAACTCCGAGCACTCGCCCACAATATCACATTGATATGTGTATCTATTATATACTTATAGATACTTGCCTATGCAGGTAAGTCATTAGTTACTCTAGAGATAGCTATTGTTTGCTTGGCTCAACGTCTCGGTGAAGTCGATTCGTTTCGTACCTTACCATAATAAAACTAACTAGGTACCTACACTGGTACAGTCGACGTCAAAGATATCAATACGGCTTAGGTGCCAAAAATATAACTAAACGTCCTTAATGTCAAGGCAATAAAATCGTGTAAATATATTGTGGGCACCTAAACCGTAATGTTATCTTTGAAGTAAAACATATCTAATTGGTAAAGGTGAATAAAAGGGAACTGCAAATTTATTGCCTAACTATAGCATTTAAAAAAAACGATATTATTAGGCAACTTTATTTCGTACCTGCTGCAAGCTTTTAAAGGACATTTACAAAGCTTTTTAAAGGAGTGTTCAAGAATATTTTGCAACGAAAATCTTGATGATTTTGTATTAGTCCTTATTTTTCGTTTAGCTGTTAATATCTCTGTCGTATATATTATGTAAATATATATTTGTCCAACTCTGGTACGAGTATACAGGGTGTTACAAAAATGGTGATACAAGATAATAAAACATGAATCTATGAATTATTTTGAGCAACTTTTACTATGGCACCAAATGTGAAAACTCAAGAAAAAAAATGACACTTCCATAGAAATGGGCTGAGATAGGTTGACCAAAATGTATGAGCGCGTCGATTTTTTTTTTGAGTTTTCATATTTGGTCCCATAGTAAAAGTTGTTCAAAATCATTAATAGATTCATGTTTTAATATCTTGTATTACCATTTTTGTAACACCCTGTATAGGTAAGTACCTAGTCGTATCTCATATCTACATAATAGTATATACGACAGAGATATTAACAGCTAAGTATATACATTACGAGACATTCAAGTACATATATTTATACCTACCAGCATAGTTAAGGAATATAACTAGCAAGAATTCTCATGTACCTACCTACCTAACATAGATTTTTCAAGAAATATTCTAACCCTACAAAAGTTTTTACCTACTATACTTCAATATTAATTTTATCGAAAACTGTTTAAGTTCTTATATTTAAGTCATGTTTTACTTTTTTATAACATAGTCAGAAAATATTTATTTTCAATAAGTTGCATAGATAGGTATTATTTGAATGGTATAGAAAAAATTGTAGGTATCACATCATCAGCCTATCTCAGTCCACTGCTGGACGTAGGCCTCTCCTATCAACTATGCGTATAGACGCATTAGGACGTAAATGCCCATAATCGCCACGCTGGGCAAGCGGATAGGCGATCGCAGTAATGTGTCCACTATGATATCCCGATATGAAAGAATGGTCAGTGACACTTCAATCCCTTTGTCGACTCTTACGACTCCCGTGGGAAGAGTTGGGGTGGTGACAAATGTATTCTTACTGCCGTCACCACACGGCGAAGTACACGGTATAGACATTTACTAACTATATTTGATTGCAGCTAACTGTAATAATGTACATATACTCGTACCTATGTGTAATTAAATAGTATTTAGAGCTGAAATTATTTAGTCGATTATACTGGGTTATTTTTTCATCAGTACAAATACTCTAGGGGGTGTATAAGTAAGTCATAATGAACAACTTTTACTAAGGGGCCGAACCTGAAATCGCGAAAAAAAAATCAGCTGTTCCATAGAAATTGTCGACTCATGGTCGTCTGAAATGTATGAAACAGCTGATTTTTTTTTCGCGATTTCAGGTTCGGCCCCATAGTAAAAGTTGTTCATTTTGACTTACTTATACAGCCCCTAGAGTATTTGTACTGGTGAAAAAATAACCTTGTATATTAGCTGTCTGAATTTACTTACATAAAGTAGGTAAATGCCTCGCTGTGTACCTATGCTCTCGTACCTACTTCGGTTAAGGCACCTAGGCATATGTAGTAATTTTACGTTTATATGGTAAAATATTTGCAAGTATTCGCTGTCCAAAAACCAAGAGGACAGAAATTCGTTAAGTCCTCAGATCACCCCGCCGGGTTCAACGTGCGTACATTATTATGAATTTTTAATTGCATTCTAAGTCCCTTAATAAAAGTAACGAGTACTACGTTTAGCATTAAAATATTGCCTAACTTAGGTTAGAACCTGCAGATAATTTAACAGGCAGATAATGTATTCAAGAGGGAGGATAAGTAATTTTGCCCGAATAATGTTCGCAGCGAGAACTATTTTGTGATTCACAGAGACGCTACGATTCATGAGCACAATCATCTGTTAAAACATTTAAGCTGTTTAAACATTTACCCTCGCACTGTGAATTAAATATAGAAATCCTTACGGAGAAAGTAGCATGCCTTGTTGATCATTGATTTATTGGCAGATCGGGGCTTAGAGATATCCCGACTCGCACATTATTCACTAAAAACATCATAAAGCCACTACGGGTGCCCGGGAAGGAAATGGGAATATATGCATGACTGTAGAATATATCTTTAAGGTTTATGGATGTATCATTTGCTAACCCATCAATTAACAGCCGCACTATTTGGAAAAATCATGTTATTGTAAACCTTTAGATTACTATGTATCTTAAACGAAATTAAATAATTCATTACCCAAATAAGAAGAACATATGTAGGTACCTACTTCCTTAATAGTATCCTATGACTTTGGTCATGACCTGAGCTAGTATTTCCTATGTTAAGTAAGGGACCCCATACATACGACTGTATGTCAGTGTCAGCTAACAACATAAATAAATAAAATATTCCTTAACTCAAATACAGGGTGTTTTTTTTTCGACCGTTCAAATTCTACATAGTGAATGTGTAGGTCATACTGACCAACTTTTACTATGGGGACAAAGTCGAAATCGCGAAAAAAAAATCAGCTGTTTCATACATTTCGGCCGGCGTAATGCCGCCAATTTGTATGAAACAGCTGATTTTTTTTTCGCGATTTCGACGTTGTCCCCATAGTAAAAGTTGGTGAGTATGACCTACACATTCACTACGTAGAATTTGAACGGTCGAAAAAAAAACACCCTGTATAAATAATTACACCTAGTTACTTTTAATCGTTAAAGCGCGTGGTCAATTCTGCTCCATTGTACAAGAAGCCTGATACTGAGTTGAGATAAGATACTTTATAGATATTTGATGTCATATACCAATGAAAAAAAAACCAAGATCACCAATGTCCCAGGTGGAGATCGAACACACGTACTCAGCTGACGCCTGTACCGTTCGGACACTCGGTCTTAGCAACCACCCGTCAAATTTCTCGAGTACATGCAATCTCTTACAAGGCGCCTTTAACCATACTTTATGGGCAAGCAATATGTGCATGCTTTTTCTATCTAAATAACTTCTAATAATTGTATAATTTCTCAAAAAGTTTGTATATTTGGAACACGTCTTGAATATTGATTAAAATTGTTAGGCTAGTAAAAGCCTAACAACTTTCTATTTGACCCTGACACAGTGTCGCTACAAACAGTTTACCTATGGCAATAATGTGATGTCATGTCAGTAACCAATTGCAAAACATTTTCCAATGGAATACTATTCAATCCTTCGTCCTTTCTTTGGTTTAAAGATTTTATTGTATTTAAGACGATTTTTCTTGCTTCTATTGGTATCTTTTTCGGCATTTTTATGATGAAATCGTTTAAGTCGCGATATATTTTATTTTTGTTTACATCGGTGACATTCGATGACATTCAACGCCTGGCCTACTACCGCGAAAATCGATATTCGTAAATTTCGAGGATGTTTCTCTGTCACTCAAACGAAGGCGTCATTAGAGTGAGAGAGACAAATCCTCGAAATTTACGAATTTCGATTTTTGCGGTAGGGCCGCTGATGTCAAACAGTAATCATTGCCAGTAAAATAAATTAGTGTCACTGAAAATCCGCAACATGGCGAGGGTCAAATAGTAAGTTGTTAGGCTTTAGAATGAATTATGTTGACCAAGATCCACCACATTTTCCAAAATGTTTGTTTGAACGTTCCTTTTTTGTTGCCAAAAATGTATAGGAATCTTGTAACAAAAAGGAAAAAAATCCAAACTTCCTGGGACATTTTGGGAAATGTGGTGCATCTTGCTCAGTATCATTAACTCTACAAGCGCACCAATTTATATCAATATCGAAGATGTGGTACCTACAATTTTTTTGAGAATTACACATTTATAGGTAATTTATAGTTACATGTGTTTCACAAAAACTTCATGAGTTACTTTATTACGTAGAGTAGTGTATAATTAAAAGAAAAGGAACATTGTCACAGTTCTTGTTTAATCATGCGATGTACTTGCAGGTAAGACTGGCCGCCGGGCCCCCGGTAGCCGAGCGTGTGGGCTCGCACGGCGCAATCCGCCTCTGTGACTGGCATCTCATGCTGGCGGACCAGCGCGTACGCAGTCAGCTCCTCGCAGGACATCATTCCCATTATGCGGCCGACTAGCTTCATGCGGACCTCCGCCATATTTAATATGGGTTTAGGGTTTGGGCGAACTAAAAAATAAAACGCTAGCTTTAGCTGCAAGAAATGTATGTTAAGGATTACTAGTTTTCTACGTTTATTTTTTTTAATTCTTCGTGTAGTTATCTACATAGAAACATATTTGTGTACTTATTCCGTAGGTAAGGTTAGGATCAAAGTAGAAAATAGATTTATTAAAGTATATATCTACTTGTACATGTAATATATAAAATAATGTACATATTCACAGTGTAGGATTCTGTGGTTATTCTGAAACGGCTGGGCTAATTATGTTGGTAACAGTCTTCGAACGTAAGTTGTAAGTATTCTATAACCCGAAATTGTTTGTTTTTTCATAGTTTTCGACTCACGGATAAAAAGTTAGAAGATAAGTTTAGTTATCTATGAAAATATTGACTTAAAATAGTACTTACGAAGTTACGATACAAGTGCGAAAAAAATTATGTTCGAAACGAGTGACGATAAATGAAAGTTACGAAGTTCCTTTTCGAACCGTTTCATACGACGATTTACGAAAGCCTAATTTTTTATAAAAGTGGATGTGAGGACAGTAAATTTAAATTTCTCAGTTAATACACAGGACCCACTCAATAGCTTATCAACGAGGAAAACAATTTATTTCTCTTTAAGAATTATCTGTCCTAAAGATTTATGGTAAGCTAAAAAATGGAATCCCTTACTAAATAAGCATACATTTATTGTTATATTAGTCATAAATAAAAAAGTAGGTAATTAATAACAATTGTGTTAAACACACATTTAAAATAAATAAAGCGACACCTGTTCAGTTCAAATCATTAGTAAACCCGCTATGTCGTTAGCAAAATGAAGAGATGTTTTAACAAAATGTGGTCTATTTATAAATGAAATGAAATAAATGAAATAAATTTATTTGCGTGAAATGTGGTAAAAACATAGAGGTGGTAACATGCAATACAGTAGCTCAGCACATTTCGCCAATGATATAGGCATGCAAAAATATTATTAAACACTTACATATCTAAACATTATTATTTACAATTTATCACATACTATTATTTACAATATTATTTACATGTCAAAGTGCTTATATTAGAACGTTTAATTATACTTATGTACATTTTTTTTTATACTAGGACTAACTTAATTTTCTGAACAAGGTAAATAAATGTCTATCATTACGAGTCAAGACGGGTGGGGAAAGTTAAGAGCGGAAATGGCGCACGGTGGGCAAGTTTTGCGGCCGGGCCGGGAAGTACTTTGTGGGCACCTTTATCGCGTTGTTCGGCGATGATGAGGGCGCGGTATGCACCCGGGGTGCCCTGCCGTAGCATCACAATCTGTACACCGGGTCGAGGCTCCATGAGAAACTCGGCATCCAACCAGGGTATCCCCCAATCTGGGTCTATCGAGTCTACTACAGCTTTTATTTTTTTCAAACGCTGAAACCGCAATTCACATAAATTACGTTGGTAGAAAACAATGCAAACTGACAAAAACAAAAGTTAGAATAACTCTGCAAATAGCCTGGCCAAATAGAGCTGACCGTCAGGCGCGTAAAATTCACTATATTTACCTACCTACCTATTAAAAATGTATTTTTTTTTGGAAAGCGACCTGCATTAAAATAAATAGAGGATTTAACTACATTCCGCTTTAACAGAAATCGCTAATCATTTATTTGCAATATGCTTATTTAATTACAAAAATCAATCAAGTTGTTGCATAACACCGGCGTCGATTGATATCAAGACGGTCGATGAAAAAAAAACATTCAATCTCTCAGTGCGACGAGATAATGAGGACAACAAATAAGTATCAAAATACTGGACTACCTGAAAACCCTTAACTTTCAAAAATTGACTTGACGACCCTGTCAAAACCTCCTTTATAACGTAAATATCCCAAATAGAGTTAGACTATTTGGATACTTACTATAGGTAGGTAATAATTATATTATGCAGAACCTAGTTTGAAAGTCGTTTAATATTTAGCTCCTGTCTTGAACTATAAAAAGCAATTTTATTGAATCTGAATAACTTATCTTATTTACGCAATAAATCACTTTAACGCTAGACGTCGGAATACATATACCTACCTTGTTATAGGTTATAGACAGCCCTTCTTTTGCCGTATCATTGCGTAAAAAACATTCATATTTGTACTGTATAAGAAGCGTAATACTATGTAATATTTCAGCGTGATCATTCTTACCTTCGCTGATAATAATGAGAACACAATCAACGACAACTCAGTCGTGTCTGACCACGAATAAAATATTTTCCACATGGCATCGATTACTTCCGTAGGATCGAAGTGAGCGCCATGTTCGAATTCCTCGCAAGACGTAACGTTCTTGCCCCACCTGGTTCCCGGGGGCTCCAAGACTTGCGGCACTACGCCGTGGAAAACAATTTCCAATATCCAGATCCACGTAAACATTCTTGTTGCCATTCGGTCGGCAATTTCACTCCCTTGTTTACCAATGCGAGTTTATATAGCCCGGTGCAGCACAGATTCGATATCCGCGCAGATAATCCAAGGATTAAGCTGCTCATAGAAATGACTAATGGTGGTGTTACGGGTAGATTCAGGTGCTGCGTATATGGGTATTAAGAAACGTTCAACAGTGTATATGTGTTAGATATACGATCACAAGATTTGATTCATGTATCTTTAGGATTGATTTAATATTTAAATAACACTCATTCGGTTCGAGTTTCAAATATCTAATTCATTTTTACAAAATTATTGATGATTTACATAGTTATGTGCGTAGAATCGAAAAGCCCTTAAAATGCATTACGTTACCTAAGTAATGTATCTCCATACGACATGATCATAGCGAAATATTAAAATTGTCATTTCAAGTATATTCAGTAGCATGTAGCATATTACCTACATTTCGCGCCTACTGATATCTCAGGGTTTGTATGGAACATCCGATTTTTTTTCTCGAATCGGATGTTCGTCCCATATTCAAATTCATCAATATTACCTACCTCAAAATTAACACCATAATGTTTGCTCGGTCAATAAAAAAAATCACCTTGTACTTATACATAATACATGCCAACATATTGAGCGCTTGTACAATACATACAAAACAATACAACATATATTAAAATTGAAACACTACAGGATCAATAAAAGGTATCACTGACCCTGAACGAATAAAATCCATATTCTATTGTCACTCTAAAAATATAAATGTATATATTTTACTTCATTTTCCTATAAAACATTAGTTTAAATGTACAAGTCCACAGCCGCCAATGGAAACTTAAATTTTATACCAACAGAAGTGACAGCTGAATGTCATGTATTGGGCAATAAGGTAACAATTGATACATTTACCTTGCTACGATTAGTACATAAATAAATAACTCGTCAAAGTCAATACCTTAAAAACATTTCAATACTAGTCTTTGACGCTTAAATTTATCGACACGGATTAAATCAATGACTGACACACTTCACAAATATTTACTACCATTTATTTTCACAACAGTGAACTCGTATTACATACACGATTTTATTGGTCAACAATTGAAGCGGATTTGATCAAAATACAATTTGAGATAAACCCAAAAAGTATAATTTAAGTACGAAGGTATCTGTTTGTTAGTCGCAATATTCAAGAGTATAAATACCTGTCAAGTGTTAGTAAAACTCGCGCGTTACGTAACAGAAAATATAAAAAATACAGTTAAATCAACCTATCTCGAAAACTAAAATATAAGAGATAGTTTGATCAAACCAAAAAGCGTTTAAAGAATTTGTTTATATGCATTACCTTCATTTATTTTTAATTTTATACCCAGTGTCTCGGAAATGGTGTTTTCTAGAAACCATTGTAAGATTTTAAAAGACCTCTTTTATACTACACTCGCTAATGTACGAGTATGTACCTACATCGAAAAAAACCTATTAACTATGTATCAAATTCCGTTACCGTACCTAGTAGTTATAGTTTTGGAGTAATTCGGCTGTGACATACGGATAGACGGACACGACGAATCTATAAGGGTTGCGTTTTTGGCATTTTGGCTACGGAACCGTCAATAATCAGAAACAAAACCGAATATAGACCGGGGTACAGTGTTCTTAAGTAGATACACACACGTTAAAATACAACAGAATCCCTCATGGGGACCGCTTTTATTAGCTTAGTCATCTACAACCTTTGACATAAGAGTTACGTTATAAATTTTATAATATTGTTTGCTCAAATGGTTGCGAGTCGTAAGAATCATGTAAATTATATTAAGCCATTGAATAATAAATTACAACTTATATTACAATCAGAAGTATCTTTTCTATAAGATCTGTTTTACCAGAAAGAAAACCATGGTGGTAAGTATATCTTATTGGTATTTTTCCGTGACTATACAGAAGTGACCAACCCTGATGCATTATAATGGTCTCTACAGTAAACTTCTACATTGTTTGAAGAAGAAAGATTTATTACTTGGCTATGGGGTACAAAAGCGGATCCTGCCTAATAAAACGGTATCCAATTTTAGTTTCGGCACCGATCACTCGGCCTCTAGGTACTCTCAAGGTCCCATAAAAAAGACATCGAAAGTGTAAATTCGCAGTCAAAGTATAAAGAACAACTTTATTAACCTATAAGTTTATATAGGAAACGAACTTCGTTTATTAGTATCTTATCCATAGGTATTTAGTATATTTTATGTAACTAACAGTAGAATATTATTAATGTATAAAATCGAACTCCCCATCGGCATACCTTAATTCAAGCCCATCGTTGGCAAAACCTTCTCAAGGTTTTGCCAACGATGGGCTTGAAATTAAAAAAATTGTAAACTTTGTTTTTATTCAATAAATTAAAAAAAATAAAATATTGAACATCAAATTAGAGATAAATTATAATCTCGTTTCTTGACGAAATGTAATGTTAAAAATTATCCTTCAAACTTTAAAGAGGTTGCTGGTCATTCGAGCGGCTAGTAAAGATTAGGGCCTCAATGTTTCCTATAAAAGACAGTGTAGAAACCTCGGAGTAGATAATGGTGTTCGTGATTTTAATTTAACCCATCCCGCGCTAATTACTATACCTCGTTGTTATAGGGGAGCGCAGCAGAATGGCGACTTAAGGAATTTTGATAAAAAATGTATGCATAAATAATGTACGTACTATCTAGTACTACAAGGCCTATGAGCTTAGGTCAAAGTGGACGTGAGCATTTATGTTATGTAGTAGATCACTTGTTATACAGGGTGGTCCAAACCTTGACGTCAAAATTTTTTTTTTAGATTCCTCACGTCATGAGCTATCAGAATATACCCCATGTATGTTAGCCGATTTTTTGTAGTTTTCGAGTTATGAATTTTTGAAAAAAAATTTTTGAGAAATTCTGGAATGAAGAAATTTATTAATAAAAAAAAACTGTTAGGTTTTTTAACTAGTTTCTTTTTTAAAAAGTATTACTACAAATAATGCATTTACGGACAAAAAAATTAGCGTCCTCACTTTGATACAAGTAGGATAAAAAAATACCAAATTCAAAATTTTACGCTAAAAACGCATCAAAATAGCATTAATGTACGTAAATAAAAAAATAAAACATATCCCAAGGATTTTCGGTAATGTAAAGATTGCCCTAGACCTCAAATCTTCGTAAAAGCAAAAAAAAAGTGATACTTAATAATGAGGATTTTTCGGCGTAGTCGGTCAAATAAACTTAAAAAAAAAATCTAAATTTTTAATTTAAAAATAAAATGAAATTTCGTCTCTTTTGTTGTTCTTATCAATAAACAAAGACAGAAAATAACACGAAAACTCAATTTGTGTAGTTATTAAAGACATTTTTTACTACTTTATAATTTTTAGCTTTTTTAAGTTTATTTGACCGACTACTCCGAAAAATCCTCATTATTAAGTATCACTTTTTTTTTGCTTTTACGAAGGTTTAAGGTCTAGGGCAGTCTTTAAATTACCAAAAATCCTTGGGATATGTTTTATTTTTTTAATTTACGTACATTAATGCTATTTTGATGCATTTTTAAGGTAAAATTTTGAATTTGGTATTTTTTATCCTACTTGTATCAAAGTTAGGACGCTAATTTTTTTGTCAGTAAATGCTTTATTTGTAGTAATACTTTTACAAAAAGAAAATATTAAAAAAACCCAATAGTTTTTTTTATCTATAAATTTCCTTATTACAGAATTTCTCAAAAAAAAATTTTTCAAAAATTCATAACTCGAAAACTACAAAAAATCGGCTAACATACATGGGGTATATTCTGATAGCCCATGACGTAGGGAACCTAAAAAAAAATTTTTGACGTCAAGGTTTGGACCACCCTGTATATAATGAAGTACTTATACTTGTACTAAATTTACAGGGATTTAATTTAAATAATTATATTACAGTCAAAATAACCTTCGATTAAAATTATAATATGTACAATGTACAATTTTCAAGATTACCTTTCTCGCAGAATTAAGAAATGCGGTAAAATCTGCAATCATTTTTTAAATTTTAAAATAATCATGAGTGTAAGGTGTCCCAAAATATTTATTTATTTATTGGCGTAGGTATTATTAAGCACGTAAAGCAATAATTATCATAAAAAAAGTAATATGTCTTTTAATAATAGTATTCACTTATAATTATATCCAAATTAATCTTTATATCTGTTCAGGAATTTATAAGCTTCCTTTATTTACAGTTACCTATCGAAGTAATATTTTCCTTGTTAGGGTTCCGTAGTACTCGTAAACTAGGAAACCTTATAGTTTCGTCATGTCTGTCTGTCTGTCTGTCCGCACCTCATTGGCCGTAAGTACTATAAATTTGCAATCTCGTACAGGTATGCAATAAACATTAATCACTCCAACAAAGTGTTGAAATAAAACATAAAGAATAGCTACCGCAACACGTAAAGTGGGTATGTTTTTTTTCTTATAGCCGCATAGTGTGGGATATCGTTGAATAGGTATTTTAAAAAGAATAAAGGTAGGTAACAAAAGAAAGTTTTTTCTAAAGTAAACATTTTTTTAAATCATAAACACTTTAAAATAAAACTATATATTTTGAACATAATAAGTAAAACTACGGAGCCCAAAATTGAGCATAGCCCGACATGTTCTTGGATGGTTTTTTGTAATTATTTCATACTACATAGCGAGAGAAGTATGTTTTAAGATGGTCCCATGTACGCAATCTTTCAGTGTCGTTTTAAAAATGTTTAATGCAGGTATTTTTTATGTCGGGCGTAATTTCTACTCCTAAGCATTTGCATTAAATATGAATCATTTTATATGCTTCACATTTTGATACCATCGTCTGGCAAATAATAAATCTCAAGTAGCTATAGAAGATTGTACTCCCTTCCGAAAAATATTTATCACCACTGCAACTGGTGCTATTCGCACTGGATATTCTTAGCCAGTCGAGAGTCGTAAACCACGTTTCCCTCTAGCATCTACCCGTAACTTATAGGGTTACTACAGGATTCGAATCTACTCTATATTGATTCATTTTAATAAAAATTGGTGGACGTTGTAAAAGATGAGCATGAAATTTGAAAATAACTAGGTACCTAAATGAAAAAACAATGAATCACACTTGGAGTAAACTTTAAAATTCTACTATTTAACATCTTATTCACACATATTTACTTACCAATAATTAGATCAAGTCTCCCAAATCCAGCGCCTTTAATAAATGTTTATGGATTGCAATAAACTAAACTCAAGTTTAATTCCGTCCCATATGCTTCTATGGTACCTACCGGTAATGACGATATTTTGATTAAAAAATGGGATTAAAAATACCTTACAAGCCCAAGAGAGGCTTCAGTTTACATATGTAAGTATAGAGCAATTTAATAGCAAATGGTGCCTGCAACGTGCGCAGCGGCTGGGGATTACATAACCACCAGTCATCATCTTAAATAATGTATGTATAAGCATAATTCAATATCTTCTCCTAGCACAGGAACTGGCGCAGCGCCTCTTGGTCGGTTTCCATATTGTTCCACATTTTCAGAATGGATTTTTACAGCGCTTTCTCAATATTCAATTTCATTGTTTAAACAACGAAATTGGATTGTCGGAAGAAATTCTTATAGTCGTATAAAGTGAACTCAGCATTGCGGTGAATCAGCTTTTTAGGTCATCGCTTAAAAGTTTTAAGTAGGTGTATGTAGGTAGATACCGATGTCTGGGATCTTGGGGGGTACGTAATTACGCCGACGACAGCTGAATTTCTAATAAGAGCAAACATTTATTGTTTTAAGGAGCCTGCTGGATATTATAATGTAAATCTCCGGATGAAATAGTCATATCGTTATAAGTATTTTTATGGAATAACTCAAATTGTTTTATTCAATATTTTTGGTGTTTGATTTTAAGCAGTACCTAACAGTACCAGTTTTATCATTTTAAATACTAGATGTCATATGCCAAGGAAAAAAAGCAATTATCCCAATAACAGAGCATATCCCCGAGAAATTCGTCCGGTGTCCGCTAAGATGGAGTTATTATTATTATATTTCAATTTATTTAAAATCAATTTTGTTTTTTTTAATGCATGTTAGTTGTAAGATGTACCATGATTGTTTAAAAAAAATAAGTCCCGCCAAGTTTCTTACCGGTTCTTCTCGGCTCAGCGGTGTAGGGCTAGAACCGGAAGTAGTTTTAATACTTAGACGATTCAAAAGAGTTTGTTGCTATTCCAATTTGAATTAAGAATTATTTGACTTTGACTTTGGCCGAGTGGTTTAGGGTTCAGCCGCGAAAACTGAGGACGTGGTTCCAATCCCACCTCCGGCGTTGGTACACTCGGTATTGTTATAAGATTTTTCCCCTCACTAGCTCGTAAAGTGCTCGTTTATCCTTTAATACGAACGTGTAAAAACGCATATTATTCACTTGTGTGGCAAAGTAATGATTTTGGTTTTGGAATAACAAAACGTAAAATGCTCATGGAAATTGTTCCATATTAATGATAATTAAATAATTTGTTTCAGAATTTAGTGTAAAATACAAACCTTTATATAATATGATGATTTTAACATATAAATCCTAAAATTCCATAAGTAACAATTGTTTTAGTGAATGATGATAAGATGACTAGATGCAATCACAAATCGCAGAAAATGTCAACGTCAACATTGTCACAGAATATCATAGGTTATAATCTTTATTTACCAACTCGAACACGCATAAAAATAGTAAACTAAACAACTTTCAGGGTGTTCTGTTATAATTTTGTAAAAATAATGAATGAGAATGATTTAATAATGCATTGGCGTTGGTGTGCAACTACAGGAATGTGTTAAAATCGTGCTGCGTTTACTTTTTCGTGGTAAGTTTACTGCGACAAAATCTTGCATTAAATACATGATGCATTTGGAAAATTATTATCACTAACCCGATGATGATTGTAATGTGAACGAATAATTACCTTTTTTGAGTTTCCTCGCTATAGTGAGGGGAAAAGTTTTGTGTTACACACGGGTGCAAATGTATTTTACTTCTCGTATGTTAAAACACTCGCTGCTCAGGATTCTATTTTAGAACCACTCGCTTCGCTCGTGTTTCAACTATAGAATCCTTTCGCTTGCTCGTGTTTCAATTTCATACTCGCGGGTAAAATACAACTTTGCACCCTTGTATAACAAATAACTATAAATCGCTCGGCGCACAATGGCGCGAGCTACTGATAAGAGTTATAAGTGATGGGACATTTGTGATAATATGACAACCATAGCAGGGGGCCATTTCTCAAAAGCTTGTGACTTGTAATACAAGTGGAAGCCTCTTTTTGACACTATTAATTAAATAAGGACTTCCGCTTGAATTACAAGTTACAAGCTTTCGAGAAATAGGCCCCAGATAGTAACCGAGTAAATTATATCTTAGAGCGATCTATTGCCTAACTTGCCATGAAGTATCCTGATACTATTTCTAACGATCTCATGATGGCTCAGTTTGATCTGATAATGATGTGCCTGTGAATGGGTTGCAGCAGGTGTACAACACAACACAGCAAATTTTTCAAAAGGGCCTCTACGTGTTTGATCTATATCCCAGCGCAAGCCTATCAAAAACCGGGATATGTAAGCCCGTGATTCACAAGGAAATAATAATAATAATAAATATCTTGGGACAATATCTTACACAAATCGAACTAGTCCCACGGTAAGCTCAATTTAGACTTATGATGTGGGCACCATGCGACGATATAAATAATAGATAGTTACATGTAGATACTTAAATACATAAACAACCACGACCAAGGAATAAATATTTGTGATAAATATATACACAAATAAAATCCTCGCCGGAATTTGAATTCGGAACGTCCAGCTTCGTAGGCAGGATCACTACCAACTAGGCTACGGAGGCTGACAATCTGATATGATCGTCTAACAAACATTTCACACGTAATTAGCTATCGTATCTCGCTGCCCAGATAGGCACTAGGCAGACGCCTAGACTTCTAACTGCAGAGGGAACGTAACAATTGGATTTTAATTCAATTTCATCTCACCATAAAGTAATCATGTTAAACAGTCCAAACTGTTTCTCGCTCGAACTAAAGTCATATCATATTGTATCAGTGGCTTCAGATAACTAACTAGGCGGCGGATAGACGTAATTGACTTGCATGAGACAGCTATTGTGATTTTAGTTCCGTTTCTAATTCTAGGCAGCATCCATAACGTAACTACTATATGCCTAGATATATTAAAACAAACGGGTTAAAAATATCTATAACGTTATGAGATGCCGTAGCAAGCAAATAACTATTTTTACGAGTAAGTTATCTTAAAGATAGCCAACCAACAATATGTATATATACAATACAATACAAAACTCTTTATTGCACACCTCACACGTAATAAAGAACAAAAGTTTACAAAACAAAAGAAATACAACAAACAGAGGTCACAAAAGGCGGCCTTATCGCTAAAAAGCGATCTCTTCCAGACAACATTTGGGTAGAGGAGACACGATTACAAAAATACAGGTGATGAATAAAAAGGAAAATATTTAAAAATAATACTTATTCTTACCAACAACACAAACGAAAATTCCAATAGACATAAGGGTGGATCGATTTTTTTATTTTTGGAAATTCATAAAATAATCTTTATGTATCGATATTTCGTGGCTAGAGAAACAAAAAATATTATGATCATTTTTTGAATTTACTTTTATTTTGTACTTCGTTTATAGGCCCAAAAATCGGCTCTATTTTTAAGGTTTTCTTAAGAAAAGTCAGTAGTTCGTGGATATTTTCGGTTTTATTTTTATGTAGAAATAAAATAACATTATGTCATAAATTTAGAATTTGCACAATTTAATTATATGAAAATTATAACCAGTATCGGCAAAAACTGGTTTTCAACTTTGAGGCTCTTGGGGCAGTACTTGCCAAATGAATATCGGAAAAAGGTATATTGTTAAAGAATGTTACTTTTTACGACTATCATTTTATTGGCCCGCGGTTCCAAAAATCCGAAAAAAATTTTTTTTTTCATACTTCAATGTACGGACCAAAATTTTTTTCAGGATTTTCTGAAACGCGGCCCTATAAGAATAACCTGTCTAAAAAGTAACTTTTTCAACAATGCACCTTTTTCCGATAGGTAATCATTCGGGAAGTACTGCCCCAAGAGCCTCAAAGTTGAAAATTATTTTTTTGGAGATACTGCGAACAATTTTCATATAATTAAATCACACAAACCTTAAATTTATGAAAAACAATCTTATTTTGTTTATCCATAAAATTAAAACGGAAAATATCCTTGCTCATCCGAGTTTTCTTAAAAAAACCTTAAAAATAAGGCCGATCTTCGGGCTTCTATATGTGATAAAATATCCAAAAATTGTCATAATATTTTTTGCTTTTCTAGCCTCATAGTATCGATTCGTAAAGATTATTTTATGATTACCCGAAAATAAAAAAATCGATCCACCCTAACATACATAAATAAATGTAATCATATAAACATACATATATACCAGCTATATAAGCATATCAAGTAGAGGAAAATAACAGTGTCAATCATTAAAATTAAGGAAGAGACAGATAATATTCCTTAACGTTGGATTTAAAAGCGACTACGGATTGCGCTTATTTTATGTATAAAGGGAGAGGGTTCCACAGTCTAACAGCCTGAAAAGTAAATGAATAATTGTAAAATTTGGAAGAAGATGAAGGTACCGTAAAACTACCCAACTATAGTCCAAAAGCTCCCAACTGTGGTCTAAAACTAAGTCAAATATCTTCGATTTAGTGTAATTATTATATTATTGACGCAGTTCTTACACAAAGTCTCCTAATTAATAATTAAAAAAACTTAGATAAAACTAAAATAAAATATTTCCATTGATGCTTAATTACGAGTTGAACTTGTGGACCATAGTTGTAGTACAAGTAGTAGACTATAGTTGTATGGTTTTACGGTACAGTTAGGAGACAAATTTTGAGACGATCTAAGTGAGTTTAAGTAAGAAAACCGTTCTTTTAGATAGCGTGGAGTTGCAGGATTAAAAAGTACAGAATAAAGAAGGGAGAGTAATTATGTGAGAGTTAAGGCGGTGACGGATAGTGAGCCAAATTTACGTAACCCAAATATGAACCGAATGCAGACATTCTTCAGATTCTTCAGATTTTTTTTGCCATAATCCTATAGTATGGGGTATCATTAAATATACCTATATGTATTTCATAAAGAATTCGGGTTTCAAAGGAAAGTTTTATTGTAAAGTAAATTCTTTCGAAGAGAATTGGTCTAGAATAAAAAAATGTCCACCCCCTGGGTCTAACTTTTGATTCGCGGGTCCGAAAAATTGAAAAAATCACGAATGAGTGGGCTTAACGCCGTGTGGTGACGGCAGTAAGAATACATTTGTCACCACCCCAACTCCTCCTGCGGGTGTCGTAAGAGTCGACTAAAGGATTGAAGTGTCACTGACCATTATTTGATAAAAGATTGATGATGGGCAGCAGCATCATCATAGTGGACACATTACTGCGATCGCCAATCCGCTTGCCCAGCGTGGTGATTATGGGTATTTACCTCCTAATGTGTTTATACGCATAGTTAATAGGAGAGGCCTACGTCCAGCAGTGGACTATCATAGGCTGATGATGAGTGGGCTTAAAAATACTTAAAAAAAAACTTTTTCGAACGTAATCGGCTCAGCCGTTTTTGAATAACTATGGAACCCTGCACTGAGCATGGCCTGAAATACTCTTGGCCTGTTCTTAATTGGACCAATCGATGCTCAGAATTTGTATTTTATCCATTTCTTTTTTCTAAATAATTGCTCATATCAAAACCAGGCGTTGGTTGGTTTATGGGTAATTTCTAGTATACTAATAAATGAGAAGAAATGTAAAACAAATAGTTATGTTTGCTAACTTGTCAACTTAGTTCGAAATAACAATTTCAGGCGCATTATGCACTTCGTAATTGGCAATGTAAGTTAATCCGGGTCGGGTGTCACGTTCAAATAATTATTATTGGTTTTACACATTGGTTTTATACCTTTAAGGGCCTTGATCGTATTTTAATCTTAGTTAATTTTTAACGAATATTTTGTATCTACTACTAGATAACAATAGGTAATTAAAAAAAACATTACGACAAGTTTCTGGATATACTTTGTAGTTAAACTCTTATTTAGACGTTTTTTGTTATTTTATATCTGTTGTTCTTTAATTAACGTAGCACTTTTCAGCTAATAAGTTAATAAGTAATAGTCGTTTATTTCCGCAGGTGAGTGTAGGTACAACAAAATTCAGATAAGGGGGTAAGTCTGTCGATCGGTACTATACCTACACATATGAACGATTTAAGTATATAGGTACCTAGCTGTTAAATAGACAAGTACGTAAGTTGGTAGAATAGTCCGTACATTACTCAAAAAAAAAGGTTTCACTGAGTTATTTGACTGTGACTGAAAAAAGAAAAAATATTTTATGTGAATATTGAATTTGTTTACAATAATAATTGCTTTTTTTAATAAGTTGTTTAAATTTATTGCTGTCACAATTAATTAATAAAAAATTGTAACTCACTATTATTCAGATGCGCCCAATAAATAAAAAAATAGCAGTCGCGAGTTTGCTCTTATTTTCTTATGAGTACATAATGTCTTCTCGATCGAACCCAAATTAAATTAATTATAAAAAATATCATGTGAAAGTTTTACACAAATTGACCTAACCCTATTAATACAAATTTCACCGCAATGTAAGCATTGAACGTGTGCCAAATTTCAATATTACGAATTTAGGTTTCATGATCATTATACCAGTTGTGCGCCTGCGCCTACACAGTACACATCAGTAAAACATGCGGGGTGATTGACCTCTCAACGACCGATAGCGATTCGACAGTGGTTTAATGCCCAAGACAAGACTATCTATAGCGACGAAAAAATAACTGCAAACTTGGTGTCTAACCAAGATAATTTAAAAACTTTCGCGAAATACATGCATTACGAGGTTTAAATGTGCTTATTGTGGCTTAACTAAGTAAAATATTATAATAAATAAATATTATAATATTTTCTAATTTGTCCTTCATGTCATACATGTAGTCACTCTGATGGACCGATCCTGATTATAATAATTATAAATATTTACGTAAGTACCGTTATGGTCTCTTAAATCTTCTTTTCTATGTACATTAGTGTACATAGCAACTGTTTAACAAACTTCAAGCACGTGTTAGCGACTGATTTATATTGTAGTTTGTTTGATGAATGATAAGACACCTATGTCTGGACTAGGCGTTTGATAAGATAAAAATTGTATTTTAATATCGGCTGGCTAATATTGTCGGCGTTGTTTGGCTATAGTTCCGAGGAGTATGTTGACAGCCAGAGACTTATTTACTACTTAAGCTGTCGGCACGGCAAGTCTTCGAAAGGGGACAATGGCCAGTGGCCACCCCTATCGTCACCTCTATTGTACGCTTCATAAGTGATGGTGCCTGCATAAGTCTTTATATTATACAGGGTGGAAAGGGACGACGTTCCTTCCCGCTACCAACCGAGTCTACCAACCATTACGATGAACTTTCAGTATGGGACCAACATCGAAAGCGTACATGGAAAATTGACTTTTCCATACTACTGAACTCTAACTAATCACTCACTTTGTATGAGGGGTTCATTTTTTAGGGTTCCGTAGCCAAAACGGAACCCTTATAGATTCGTCATGTCCGTCTGTCCGTCTGTCCGTCTGTCACAGCCGATTTACTCGGAAACTATAAATGCTACAGTAACGAAATTTGGTAAGGATATGTGTTGTATGAACCGCTACAGGATTATGATACTAAATTGTAAAAAAAAACATTCGGGTGGGGGCCCTCCATACATGTAACTGAGGGATAGAAAAAAAAATTTAGTTGTATATAAGCGTGTGGGGTATAAATAGAAAGGTCTTTGAAAATGATATGAAGGTTTATAAATCTCATTTTTATTTAAGCAAATCGTTTTCGAGATATCAGCTCTCAAAGTCTAAAAAATGTGTCCCCCCCCCCTCTATTTTTTAAAATACGCGATATAAAATTCTAAAAAATATATATGTTATGCACATTAATAAACTCTATCAACGATTTTTGGTTTGATCAAATTATCTCCTATAGTTTTTGAGGTAGGTTGATTTAACTGTATTTTTTAAATAATAAATTGATAATGGTACGGTACCCTTCGCGCGCGAGTCCGACTCGCACTTGGCCGGTTTTTTTTAAATATTTCGATGTGGGTCCAATACTGAAAGTTAATCGTAATGGTTGGTAGACTCGGTCGGTAGCGGGAAGGAACGTCGTCCCTTTCCATCCTGTATATTGCTGGAAAAATATAATATTTATTATGTGACAGGCTAAGCTTACAATTAAAATTAAAAATTATATTCAAGCTTATACTTAAACTGTCGAAGTGTTTGTCACTGTAATTATAGGTACCTACAGTTCAGTGCAAAAATACCTATGTATCGAAATAATCCTCTCATAAATGTGACTGTTATGACGTTTGTGTATGATTACACAGAACTGATGTGCACTGGAGCATATTTTTTCCATTTTTATATACACCTTATTTTGCCTTTGACTGCACTTAGGTACTCATAATTCAACTGGTTAGTGTAGATTCTTTACCTGTCCTATCCAATACAACAACCATCGATTTTTCAGGAAATAGTTATTTGCAGTTGTACAAGGGATGAAAGTGGTTGTGTTGAATTTGCGTTACATTAACCACTTAATGTAACGCAAATTAACCTTAAACTGGCAAATCCATATATCAATATACACAAAGATTTATTTACTTATACACATATATACGCTGTACATGCGTAGTTAGTGTATGTAAAGTAGGTACCTATCATATGTGAATATTAGGCTACCTTTACTTACATTAGCCACACTTGCACAATCTATAGTTCGGCCATCAACACGTAATTTAATGAATAGTGGCGTCAGAAATGTATGGACAAACCCTGATAACCCCGTGTTAGTGGGCTAACCTCAGATTGTGCAAATAGGGCTTAAATATGCAAATAGGGAGTTTTTTGATTGTTTGCGCCAAACCAGCTTGCTCATATGTAGATACGTAGGAACTCAATTTTTGGGCTTTCGTAGTAAACTAGGAACCCTTATATAATAGTTTCACCATGCCCGTCTGTCCGTTTGTCGGCCTGTCTGTCCGCAGCATAGCTCACTGGCCGTAAGTACTAAAAAATTGCAATTTGCATATTAATCACGCCGACAAAATGGTAGAATAAAAGGTAGTAAAACAAATTTTTTTCGGGTACCTTCCCTAATAGTAAAGTGGGGACGTTTTTTTTATTTTGCTGTGGGGTATCGTTGAATATGAGATTTTTTCTAATGTCAATATTTTTAGAGATTATCGATCCAAAAAGAGAATTAAAAAAGTTTTAGTCCACCCCCCTCTAACTTTTGATCCATGGGTCCAAAAATATGAAAAAAAAATAACGGCTCAGTCGTTTTTCAATAACTACGGAATCCTACACTGAGCATGGCCCGATATGCTCTTGGCCGGTTTTTTATTTTCATTGTATTATACTGCATTTGCTTTCTTCCCATAGCCAGTCAATTTCGTTATAAAATTTAAGTGCATCGTATTTCACCCAGATTCACTATTCTTTTTATTATTCCTCTATTTCTTATAAAATCATTGACCCCTGAAACCCGTCGGACCAAAATATCGTATCTGAGTTCACTAATTTTGTACTACACGCTATTTAGATTTTCCTGAGGGAGTAACGTAGTCGGGAGGAATACAATTAAAGCCTGGTCAAAATAAATATCTTACGGTTGATTTGTTGTATTAGTATATAAACTCAAATATTCATGAAATAAAACTATGAAAACGGATAAACTCGCGTATATTAACTAATTTTAACTTCATTCCGACGTTTCGAACACTTTACAGGGTTCGTGGTCTGCGGATGACAAATAAAATATTCATGTTTTAACTCTACCCATTTTCATGGTTGCGCTACCTCTACTGAACTCTACAATGACCATGGTTCATCATGCTCTTGACCGCGAGCCCAATTTCGAGGACGCCAATCATTATGACCTTAAATAGTATACCTCTTTACAGAGTCTTTCTGAGCAAATAATTTGATGAAAATAAGGTGACGTGAACGCGCCGTTTTATCCAGATTTATGTGACCTGTGAAATGACCTCAGTTTTATGTTTACATATTTTTTATCATGACAGCTTCATCATAATTATATAGAGTGCGGTCATATTGAACTTAAATCTGGTTATACGAACAAAAGTTCACCACCAAACCAAAAATTATTATTAAATTGTATCTGTGTATAAGCCGCAGAGTATTGTTTTCGTTTATCACGTCGTGTGGTAGATGTTTTGGCCACCCAACAGTGTGTCACTCTGCTGATAACTCTATTAATACCTATCTATCTTCTCTCGAACATACTGCCATCGCAATGTGCCCGGTGGTGTAGTTAGGTACAATTTTTTGTAAGAAAAAAGCGAAAAATTACTACTACTAATTGATTATTCGAATAAATATATTTCTCAAACATGCAATGAAACATTGATGTTATGTTCCTTATAATGGCTGCGAAGTAGAACGTTTAAGTTGGGGCTAGGTGAGGTTGTTAATGGAATTTCATACGCCTCTTGCAAACCTAGGCCGGTAAAGTCCTCTTTTTAATTACGTATACACATAAATGTGGCACAAGCATTATATCATTCAGCCATTTAATAAACGTAAGGGCTCCTTCACACGAGCTACAAGGCAACCCGGCTAGTCTTACTTTTTGGTGTATTTTGATGTATTTTGTTTTATATCATTTTAAATGGCTAGTTGCAGGTTCGAAGCCAGGGGAACAAAAAAATGGATATTTCGGAGACACGGCTCTTTGAAAAAACCTACATTTTTGCATTGCATGTTTGAGAAAATTCCCGGCAACCTCTTTCGTCCCGGCCTCTGTAGTGATGTACTATTCTATTCTTACCACATTCTGCTGCTGATATAATTATGTAATTTATGTATAACAAACTATACAATAGTCCTCTTTATTTATGTATTGTATAGTGTACGGATAAAGAACGCTGCCAAATAGACAAGAACAACCGGCCAAGTGCGAGTCGGATTCACGCGTTCGGGGTTCTGTAGCAGCAAAAATTAAAATATAGGTACAGTAAAATATCAAAAACTATAAGGGATTGTTTGATTTGATCAAAAATAAAAATAGATGAAAGAGTTTAATCATATTAAATCAAAATCGTAGAAAGTGTGTCAAGCCACAATTGTTTTCTGTGCTTGTTTGTGACCAGGGGGGCGATTTTTGAGATTCGAACGCTCGAATCTTTCATTCGAAAATGAATAAAAACGATGAAATGCTATTTTTGAGATTCGAGTGATAGAAAGTTCAAAAACGACTGCGGTTGACCATTCGTATTCAATTCTATTGATAGAAATTGGATAAGTACGTAGATACTCCAATAAAGTGTCACTGTCAACTGAGACCCTACCGCGAACCACGAACAAAGTGTTGGCTCTCTCTCGCACTTGTGAATTCGTACGTAAGTGTGACATAGGCAACACTTCGTTCGTGGTTTGCGGTAGGGCCTCTGTTGATGTTTGTTTGTGTGCACCATAGATATTAACATAGATATTTAACATTGATCGTAGATTTACGTTCCGATTCACTAGCGGTACATGTTTTTTTATAATAAAAACCGTTAAATAATGTTTAATATGTTATAATTCATTATTATTTTTAGCTGGAATATAAATTCCGACGTCAGTGTGCCATAATTTAGCTTTATTACATTAAATTTAAAAAACCGGTAAATATCGACTTTCTGCGTGCAACGTGTCGCAAAGATATCGATAATCAATCTCTAGCTTTTCGAGTGCGACTTTCAAAAATAGGGTATATTGGCTTCATTCGAAAATAGTCGTGAAAAATTTTGTCATTCGAATTTGAATTCGAACGGGAATTTGAATTCGTGCGATAGAAATTCAAAAATCGGCCCCCTGTATCTACACTCGTCCCTAGGAAAAATATTAACCATCAAAATATTATTACAAAAAAACTACTTAAATAAAATAAAAAAGCCTGTGCTGAAAATAAACAAATAAAAATGTATTATTTAACAACTTTTAACAAGTATTTATTTATTTAACCTTTATTGCACAGTTACAAAAAATAAAAGTATAAATGGCGGACTTAATGTCTTATATAAAACATTCTCTACATTTGGTACGGAATCATTAAGCAGAGAAATTAACATTAAAGTTACTAATCAAAATATTACCATATCGTACATACGTAAATACATACGAAGTATTTGATGTATGTGGGTATGAATTTTTAACTCTTGTGTAAATCACGTTCGTACATGATTAAGATATCTATGTATAGCATAGTTAAACATGACAACATTCGATTTATCGGTGACCATGGACTTGACATAATGTATGAATTGTATTGTTTTTATGTAATATAATGTGTAGCCTTGAACTCGATCACGGTCCGTATAAAAGAAATAGAGATATATGAAGTATGTGTGCCTCCCTAGATTCCTTAAGACCCCCTAAATTATAAATTGTACGTCATCAACGGTGAATTGTCCAAATGTGTGTATAGTCGTAATATTATGTTTGCTGGTTTATAGACCCATTTATCGCCTACGAACTGGCGCTAAGCATGTTGACTCAAGCTCGGAGTTGATAGATAATGAGAATGATTTATTCATTATGTTAATATTGTTGCTGCTCCGTAAATGTTTCTTCAATCATTGGGCGATCTTCGGTCTGAGTGGTCGCAAATTGTAATATTAAAAATAAATGATATATTTTGTCCAGAAATAGATGTAGATTAACCTTGTGCGCGGATCCGCCGGTACAAACGTGCGATACGCGTGTGCTCGCGATAGTGTTTGTCTGCGCCTCGCCTTGCCTTGTTGACTCTCTATTAAATATAGAATCGTAAAATATTCCATTCGTGTATTCGTTTCCCAAATATAAAAAGTTCAGATTTAACGTAAGTACTAAAATTTGCTTTATATTTATTTTTACATGGTATATTTTTAATTCATGTTCTTATAAGTAACTATTAGTTCAGAGATCTACTTAACTGGTATTAAGATATACCTACTGGGCATTGATATAGATATTTATATTGGTAAATTGTTGGTCCAGTAAATGTTTAGGACAATCTTGATTTCTAAAAAGGTCGATATCATTATTATATATATATACTTAACTTATAATATATATTTGATTTATTAGTCCCGATGTATCTTATAGGTACCTATGTATGTATTGAGTATCTAGTTATTCATTTGCTTTTGATTTGGACATAATTATATTTTAATCAGCTTGGCATAAATATGACAGATGTTTTATCGATTACTTCTCTTCTTCAAAGGCCAATCTATTTAACTGTATAGTTTAGGTACTCAATGGTGGTTTAATTTATTCACGATTCACATGTTGTTGCTAACCAACGAGGAACACATAGGTGTCTCTTTTCTCTTCTCGCGGACGTTATTTAAATACATTGGAATTATTGATCACTTTGGTTTAATATCAAAAATACTGCACAGCTTTCGTTAGTGATAAAAAAGTGCGTAAGTGCAACGAATTTACTAACTGTAATACCTTAATCCTTTAATTGTACTAATAAAACCATGGAACACTATAAACGAATGGTGCTAAAATGCGATCCCTCAATCTTGAAAAATTATCTTGTTGTAGACATCCACTAATAAATAAAATTATGATACCCTGTTGCAAACTGCAATGTTAATAAAATTGAATTAGGTTAACAAAAATTGCAGTGATCCGTTTAAGGGTTCATTAAATGTCGTATTATTATAAAATATCAGTATTTTTTCTTCCATAGAATAATTTTAAACGAGATTTCTTTCTTCTACTTCTATAATTTTGTTATGAAGGTGATTTACTCCAAATTGTGATTTATACACGTATATAATAGGTAGCTGATAAGACTGATGATAATATACTCTGTCCAGCAACAATCTCTGTCAGTAGAGAAAGGCGGCAAATTCAAATATTTCTATTATAATTCTATTACAGCGCCCACATTTTTTGGTTTTGCCGTCTTTTTCTACTGATAGGGATTGTTGAACAGAGTATATTACAACATTTCATTAGTAGGTAGACAATTATGTTTTCAGTTGGCAGCAAAGTATAAATGGTTCACCATTACTACCTGTTGAAACCCTCGCAATGTTTAAAATTTCACATTTTGAATCAGTCTCTACGCTCTAGGAGATAAATTTGCAACCATGTTAAACAAATAACTATTATAATTTTCAGCGTACCAAGATGCAACAAATGTTATGAATTGCGTTAAGTAGGTATATTTTAATGGAATTTTATATATGTACATACTTAACTATTACAGATAATATGTATATGTAATGTATCTACTAACAAAAAAATGTATAACAAAATTCTTACTGAAATGTTTACAGTGAAGGTAATGTCAGTCACTCGATTACCGCGTGAAAAACCTAAATATACAAAACTTGCTGTGATAGTGCTGTTTAGGTGAATGACCGGAATTTTAACGTTAGGGAATTGGCATGAAGCTAAACATTCCTGAGTGAAAAATTTGCTAATTTAACCGGTTATCATTTTAGATTACGAGAGATTATATTAAATTAATAATATATGATTTAGTAGGTACTCAAGATTTATATGTTATATGTCTTATTTTATATAGTCATAGTTTAAGCTACGAACACGGTTCAAATTGAAATGAATTAGTGAAGATTAAAAAAAATATTTTATTCCAATATCAAATAATAAAATGACAAGCCTCAGGACTATTTACTTCCATTAATTAGTAAGTCTGGGTAGTCCTGGTTAAATATTGAAATTGACAGTTTTATTTTTTTAAATTGAATTTAGTTGATAAAACGATAAACATGATATGTATGAACGTTTACATGATAAATAGCTTCCTATCTATTACTTAACGGCTATTATAAAATTATTATCTGGTCAACGATTCGTGATACTGAAAATGAACCTAGTTTGTTAAAATGTATTTGGATTAAGAAAGTTCCTACTATTTAATTCATTCATACTATTTAAAAAAATGCGACGTAACGAACTACGAACGAAGCGCTCGAAATCAGTGGCAAAAAAGTTTTGAAGCGAATTTAGTTTTCTGTTTTCATACTATCGTTAATTTTTTCTTTGGCTTCCTGAGTACAACATCAATAGTAAAATGTATACTAATCGTATGACAATGTATTTTCATGAAAGTACTTTCATTTCCCGTGCGAATTGCTTAACATATTATTTGTGACCAGGTTTTTTTAGATTATATTGCAATCTGTGATCGCAATTAAGTGCAACTAATGTTTACTTTGCATTATACAGTCGAGGCCGTTCACAGTAATATTGCAACTACATATTGCAACTTTAATACCTTTATCCAAGTCCAAAATATCACAAAAAAAAATTACGAAAAAAAAATGTATCACCTGCCAGCTTACTTCGAAGAAGTAGAGCAAAGCTAATTTAGCTAAGGAATGACTTCTTTTTAGTGATTTTTACATCATCAGACTCATTGTAAATATGTAGTCTTGTAATACGACCAATAAAGCGCTAACTTGCTCACAAGTTGAAAATACATAGGTACTCGTACATTAATAATACATGAAGATGATTTTATTTATATTGCCATAGACGTATGGGACTTATTGTTTTAGTGTTGGCGACGACGGTGACTCATTTTAACACCCTCGCGCCCAGGTGGGATGTCGAGACCCTTAAAATATCATTATCAACGAAAACATTTCTTAAGCAGTAAAAACGCCTCGACGGCTTTTACCCGGGGCTGCGCTCGAATTTTTTCTTGTAGTGATTTATGTTTAATTAGAGTGTCCTTCACATTTTTGTGTCATTCGCCTCCGAATTTAAAAACTTTTACCTGCTATTCACGGTACTTGTCTAGAATACATTTTAGTCATTCATTAGACGCAAATTTATTTCAAATATTTAGAGATATGTACGGATATAAGGCACCTATCCAACGGCGGAAAACTGAGTAGCGAATGATTGTGTTTTCGCACAATAAATAAGTTCCCGTGCTTATAAAGAGATAAGTAAGTAATAAGGGAAAATAGGAAAAATATTATAATCCTATCTAAGCTTCATTTAATAAAACGATATGTGAAAATCGTGATAAACATGAGAATAACAGGCATATTTAACGCTCTTGTTACAATCAATAACCAATTAACTAACATTTGCATTCAGGGTCATGTGCCCCTTATTCTCGAGCCTGTTACGTACCTTGGTCAAATGGCGTGGTGGCGGCGTAAATCGTGATGTATAAAATCATTATGACATTTATCAAAAAAATATTAAAAGATATTTTTGCCTTTTTATGGCGTTGTAGGACTAATAACCGTAGTTAAGAATTAGGAATTTAGATTCGATCAGTGTTTTTATATTATAATATGGCTTATAGTTTGTAAAATGAACACCAAAACCGAGTTATTAATTGTCGTTACAAAGCTGCCTGAAATTAAAGTTTTTTAACTTCACGTTAATTGGGTGACCCAAAAAGTGCGAACGCCCTTGACACATCAAGATCTTTAAAAAAAATATCATGTAAAATACTAGTTTAGAAAGTTTAATCCTTCGTATAAATTGTTAGATGCTATTAGGTACATTGTAAAATGAAAATACCTACGTGTTTATTAAGTTGTATTAATTGTTTGTCATAGTCGGTATGAATAACGATAAGAATATACTCTCGGATATTTACTCTGATCTGACCCCTATCTCGTCGTCAAGTCACGTTTCTGATAGGTAGGTCAGAGAGATTTATCATTTACTTACTTGGAGTTCGTCTGCAGTAGGCAATCATAAGGCATTAAATATATATAACATATATACGTACCTAGAAGAAATTTCTTAGTGTTCCGATAAAACAACAATAGATATTCTTGTTTAATTATAATAATCACAAATTAATGACGTTGTTGTTGTTCAAGCAAGGCAGAAACCATTATACCTACTTAGTGTACAGCTGCATTTAATACCAGGGTGCATACACACTAAAGCCGCTCGATCGGGCTTTATCAATATGTTCCAATAAGCATTGACACATGGCAATGCCAGCCGATACACTCCACTCGATGTAAATGTCCTATTAGCGATTTCTCACAGCTGTTGCCAAGAATGTAAGAGTATTTTCACATCGTTCCATACCATGTATGACCCGACATCCGTGAATAAGTGTACAGGTAGATAAAGTACTTAGGTACAATATGGAATATAAAAAAAAATTATACATGATTTGCCTTTTTCTTTAAGTGAATGCTAACGAAATGATTTTTAAAAAGTAATTTTTTATTACCGATATAGGTACGTAATTGTGTTATGAAAGTAATTATAAACAAATATTTTTAAATATTTTTATTAAATAATTACAGTTACATAATAATGAAATACGCTCAAACTGCGCATACGGCAGCAAAAGCAACGCTCAAGTTAAAATATACACCCAAACCATAAGTATTGGTCAAACATGTAGACAGACGGAAAATAATTTTTATTGACTTGCATTATGGACCCTAATAAATGTTAAGCCTAAAAAAAAGACATAAGATATACATTTTATAATTTTTCCATGTCCTTTTTATTTTTCAGCTAACCTTAATATTTTTCCCCCAGTCGGTTCAGAATTATTTTGTGATGTGATAAGTATAAAGAACTAGAAGAAATATGATTTGACCTGAGAACTTGATTTTAAATTTCGAAGTGAGTTAAAAGCTTGGTAAACTCGAATTTCAAAACATCGGATGCTGATTCGAACTGTCTTGATGAAATATTCAATGAACCGAGAGCTGATTAGAAAATTAATTTATGTATTCCCATCTTAATAATGCGTTATCGGTTACGGTTCGGCATTTGGTTCTATTCATACAACCAAATAGGCCGATACTTATAGGGGTTAGGTTCTACGCGTCGCAGGTTTGCAGTCAAATCTAATTTGGTGAATACAAGTCGAGGTTCCAATTTCTAATGAATTTTGGTGTCGGTAGATAGTTAGTTACGTACCTACCTAAATATATAATCACGATTCACATTTTTCATTTGGTGACAAGAGGAACACTGAAACATAAGCCTCGTGGAGCTTACTGTGGATGGAACTAAGTGGTTTACGAAATATTAATAAATAAATATCTTGGGAAATTTTACACAAATCGACTTCGTCTCACAGTAAGCTTAAAGGCTTGTGATGTGGGTACCATGCGACGATATAGGTACGTATATTTATATAATTAATGGATACATATAGATACTTAAATACATAAGACAGCCACGACCAAGGAACAACTATTTGTGATAAGCAAATAATGCCTTCGCCGGCATTTGTACCCGGTACCTTCTGCTCCTAGCTTCGAAGGCAGGGTCACTACCAACTAGGCTACGGAGGCTGACACATGACGAAGATTGTCCTATAATATGACAACAGACTAAAACGCTTTTTGTAGATAACCCTTTAAACCTTTTGTTTGATCAACGGCGTTGTAAGAAAACTTCAATAAGTGAAAGGGTAGCGCGAGTACCTACGCAGTATACCTCCGTTACTTAGTACATTAAATTATTCGCAACCGTTGTCAATAACGTCGGGCGTTTCCTTCTTTCTTTACGTTTTCGGGGCCTAATGATATTGAGCGCATTCTGCTTAGAAAGAAAAGGTGGGCTTTATTTAACAGTAACTCCCTATTTAATGACAAATCGACTAATAGATATAAAGGACAATGACCATACCCCGGTTGGTCGACCAAGAATGATAACCAATATTTGCCGGGGTTCAATATATCATTTATATTCCGCTGTGCGATACAAGCTAATGATGGGGACAGTCATTATCTGGGATTCTATTATTTATTTTCCTGTTGAAAATTAGACCCTTTTGAAACTGCTAGATACTGCAGGTATAACATAGGTATTACGTTCGTTTCAGACCGTGCTGGGCGACTGAAAAATGATTTAACGTTTGTCATGTTTCTACCAGCCGTGGTGAATAGAATCTAGAATTTCATTTCGCTACTGCATCGTTCGCTTTAGAAATGAGCATTCCAAGTGGGATCCTTATCGTTGGTAATTTAACTATCATTTAGACCCCGCATTAACGCATAATAGTTACTTGATTTATGTTAGTGCCCGTAGTGAATGTTGAATGGGTCTCGCTACTTATTGTAGTCACTAAAGCTCAACGCGGTCTCGACTGGATCTTTGAAAACGATTTTATAAGGTTTTCTTTGTTATGGGTTCGTTCGAAAGTAATGTGATTGATTATGAGGAGAGGGACAACAAAATATCACGAATTATAGATGTTCCGAGAAGACATCACGTGATATCACTAGTTGGTCCCGTGTTTATCGTTTGTCGTCATTGCCGTTACGTTCTGACAAATAGCCAAATGTGAAACTGACGCGTAGGTAACAGGATAAATGATAAAAATGTAATCATCATAATCCACCTGGTGTCAATTGCGTAGTCTTAAAAAAATCGCGTGATCTAGTTAGAGCGTAAAGGGAGTCGCTAAAATCGGCTAAAAATGATCACATGATTTGCGAATGAGCCCAATAATACATATTCTTACAGCAACTAATTTCTTGTATTTTTAGTTGTCCCTTATGCTCCTTAACCAGTGTCATCATATAGGAAATAATCTTAGATTTAATTCTCTAATAGGCCAATAATATTTACCTACCTCCTCATACACGACTTTTCACTTTCACGTGTTATTTAAGTATCTTTTACCTATCGACATTAACTTTGGTACTGGAGCAAACTTTTTACCTAATTCATTAAATTGATAATAATTGACTGAAGGTATTATTAAATTTCGTTATTTTAACATCCTATCAGTCGTATTAATGCAAAATGTAGAATGAATGATTTACGCAACCTATGTTATGGGCAAGGCCGACGTTTTTGCTACTTTTTGTCTGTGACCCTTGTCTCTTAAGTTTTTCTGTGTAACGTTAAATACTTCAGCATACTCGTAAATACGTAGTGTATTGATATTATACCTAAACTTAAAATGTATTTGGGTATTTAAACGTACCTTTTGTTACTGTCTTTCTGTTTAACTTGTTTATATTCTTTACAACATTTTAAATAGGTAGTAAGAACCTGCCTATCTATCCTACTAACTAAATTTAAAATTCGGCTGATTATTTTACCTTACTCTTAAATAAATAAATAAAATTTATTTTTTATCATTAAGGTATTTTTAAGGATATTTGCAAGAAATTAAAAAATACCTGGCTCTTCAAAATAAAGAAACCTTCGGATTATTTTCTTTTGAAATTTGTAGGCTTTTTATATACGGACGCACTAAGACTTCATACATTTTTTAAATCCCTGAGCTCTTAAAATCACTCGAGGAAAAAAAATTGATTTAGAAAATCATAGCTATATTGTACCTACTTTTATAAACATACCAGGGTCCCGTTTTATAAATTTACAAGTTACAATTTTACAAGCGTTTACTGGCAACACTTGCCCCGTTTTTTACAATTTGCGTTTTATAAAAGTACTATGTTACAATTTTACAAGTTACAGGTACAAGTGCCTGTAGCTCAGCCATAGACAAAAATACAGGAGGTTAATAGTTTTAAACTCGTAATCGAACAAGTGTTTTATAAAAATATTCTAAATAACAAGTGTAGGTGTGGTAGACTTGTAACAAAAACTGACTTACGTCTTGAGGCCTGTAACCGCAACTACAAGTGCAATTTTCCCAGTTATTTCGTGTGCTACAGACGTTTGCTCGTAATACTGTTGAAATTATTCGCTTTCTGAGAGATTCTTCATAGTTTTGGCCAACTACCACGACCTCCGAAAACCGCAAACGACGATTTGTCTTTGTCACTTCTAACAAGGCGATATTAGAGTGAAAGAGAAAAATAATCGAAATTTGCGGATTTTCGAGTTTGCGGTAGGGCCGCTGACTATGACTACACTTTTTTACTTATGTCTGGAGCATAAGGTCTAAAGTTGTATATATTATTATATTTATTCCCTTGACTGTACCCCGATAGCGTTGACCGAGACTGTTTCAGCTCCTAATAAATTTGGACTTTCGGAGTCGGACACCGTACGACTTCAAAGAGCGAATGAACTCCACACAAATTTAGAACATCTCTCTCATCGTTTTGTTCTGCGGCCCCACTGCGATTTTCGCAAATTTCGAGGATTTGTCTCTCTCACTTTAATGAAGCCTTCGTTGGAGTTACGGCGAAAAATCTTCGAAATTTACGAATTTTGAATTTCGCGGTAGTAGGACTGATTTTCCATCAAAATAAACATACATAATCTGTGGATACGATTATTTATGTCAGTTTTTTTATTTTTAAATAGTGATGTCCGTCACGCCTGTAGATGTTACTTGTAATCGAGATTTACCATGGTTCATTACAATTGTAAATTTTTGTGTGTATTTATAAAACACCTGTAATAGTTCATAGTGCATTACAGGTTCCTGTAACCTGTAGACTTGTAACCTGTAACTTGTAACTTTATAAAACGGGACCCTGGGATAACTCGGGGCATTTACACGAAAGTGATGTAGCAAAATATTTTATCGATTAAAATATATCGATGTTATTGTGAATGACAACATCAAAATGTTATTCGGCATAAATAAATATCAGGTACTTACTCTTCAATTAAAATAAAAAATAAATTTAAACTGGTAGTTACGCGTTTATTTAAAAATATTTTTCAAAATATACAATTAATATTAAAATATCAATATTTAAATTATCATTTTGATTAATATGACATCTGCATGCTAGTTTTTACTACCTATCTGAAGAGGCCCGATATCAGATATGACATCGAACCTCTGTACTGTAATCGAGAATGTTCAATAAGCACATCTTTTGTTATAATTATATCGACATCTTTTTAATCGATATCAAATCCCTATGACTTGCCCCCAGTTATCCCAGGTATGTTTATATATTATCCATAGATGTGCCTAACGCCCCCAAAAATACAAAAAAAAAATGGTTAGTATTTTTTTTTTTGTATTTTACCATCAAAATGCCTTTCCCTTATAAACGTCTATTAATTTAGGAAGCCTTTTTTACATTCAGACTTATACAGATATTGATTAGACCGAAAAAGACAAACAAAACTTATCGGGTTGCTCAGCTAAGTTAGGAGACATTTAAGAATATGAGGGTAAGCATTTACCGCGAGAGACTAGACTCGGTAATTCTACGTCAATATATCGAATTACATGTTCAGGATCATGTAATTCGATAAATCGATGGCGGAAAGTAAAATAACTGAATATTATATTCAGTCGTAAGTACTTTATTACGACTAAGTAGTTATAGTATAGGTATAATAACTAGCCCCCTTATGCACAAACGTATGTTAACTTAACAAGCCGCTAATAATTGTTTGTCCCTTTCGGTCTTAACAATATAACGTACGTTACGTTTATGAATAAGGGGGTTAGTTGTAAATATTATGTAGGTACTAAACTAACATTGCTATGGGCTCATATTGTCTGAAAAAAAATCTATTCTGTTACAGTACACGATGACTCCCACGAACGGCGAAGTGGTGGAGCCTCCAGAGGTGGTGGTGCTGGACGGGGGCTTCTCCTCGCAGCTGTCGTGCCACGTCGGTCACGTCATCGATGGCGACCCACTGTGGAGCGCCCGCTTCCTCCACACCAACCCTGAGGAGGTCGTCAACGCGCATTTGGACTTTTTGAGAGGTGGGTATTAACCTGCGGCATAAATACGGCACGTCTTGTAAACATTTTTCACCTCGTATGCGGAGGGTTAAGTATGATCAAATCGTATCAGCAACAATTCGCTTCGGTTGGTGGTCATAAAAAATTGTTATTTCAACTCAAGCTTAATTTTTTTTGAGTGGCTATAATCACGCGGTTACTTGATTATTTCCAGCTAAATTACACCAATTTCTACGTATTCACAATGTTCTAAACAGGGGTTTTGCGTGGTTCTATAGCTTCACAACAATTGACAAAGGGACTGTTTTTTATTTATGTAAACAACAGTCATTTAGAGGGAAAAATTAAACTGTGTAATGCTTATGTGTATTAAGCAAAATACGTACAGTCAAGTGCAAAAATAAGTATCGAAAGAATCCGTTCATAAATATGTTACGACGTTCTTATTACACAGAATTAGAGTGCACTGGGACATATTTTTGAACGTTTATGTATACCCCTTATTTTGTCTTCGACTGTACCTATTCACAAATTTAGCTGTCAATAATATTATAAATATTTTATGCTACTTAACTTTGTTTGGTCACATTTTAACGATGAATACGTTGTTACGTATACTAATGTAATTTTAAGTATTCAGTATCCGTAATAATTAACATTACTAATCCCGTTGGTAAAAAATATTCAGTGTAGGTACTTACATAATTATACATCACTAGCAACCCACCGACCGCGCACGGGTACAATACAAACCTTCATCTTGAATCACACTATCTATAAAAAAAACATTTAAATTAAAATCCGTTACGTCAAGCATAAATTGACTTTGTTTAATACGATGAAGTGATTTTGAAATTTAGCAAACATAAAGAAATCTAATATAAAATTAACAAGCCGTCTGGAATTTCCTAGTCGTGGCTCTATTAAAAATACATAAGCATCCCACAATGCGAATTGCTTGCATACTCTTTGCCGATCGATCTATATTGGAATCATAGTAGTAAAGCATTTTCATTGAAGATAAAATATTTCGTGAATAAAATAGTTGTAGCTACACGTGTACGCCCACTGGGTATTATGTTGCAGCAAAATTTCTGTGAGGTTTACTACAATGCAGTCCTGCTACCACGAACACCGAAGTTCGTTTTCGGAGATTTGTCTCTGTCACTCCAACGAAGGACGCATTAGAGAGGCAGAAAATTTAGTGGATTTCGTAGTTCGCGTTAGGGGAGATTATGCGGTTTCGAATAAACTTGCCCGCCTTCCACCACGAGCGGAGCGTGAGCGGTTCGTAGCCAACTAGCCAATCGTTAATGCTCAATCGTGAACGAAGCGGAACTATATTTGTCGCACTAATAAAAAAAGAATGAGAGAAAACTACCATACGCTACTGAGCGTCAGCGATTGGCAACTTAATGGCACTTTGAGCAGTCTTATTAATGCCTCCGGTTTACCTCTGATGGCACTCGCACGTGTTAATCGCGTAGCACCTCTCCATTTTAGGTATAATGTGTTATGTCCCTACTGGCGACGACGCGTGGTGATGTGATACCAACCCAAGTCCCGTCCCGTGGGTGTTGCAGGAATTAACAAAGGGATTGTAGTGTCACAGACCATGCATATATTGAAGATTGATGGTGGGCAGCAGCGTCGTCATAGTGGAAACATGACTGCGATGCGGCATTTACCTCCATACCTAACATATAAGGTAATAGGAGAGGCGTAGAAGTATGTCCAGCAGTGGACTGAGATAGGCTGATGAGTGATGACGATTTGTTAGAGAATAAACATATTTTAACTAAAATGGAGTTGAAGGTGATGAACGTTCATGAATAAGGAGGTTACACTTTGCCAGTCATGAACGATAAGCAGAACCATTAACACTTTCATTGCGGACGAGTGCTACGCGCTACGCTCGTGGCCGATCCCGTGATTTTTCCGCTTTGTAGCGAAAATGGACCTCCCACAGGCAAACTATTCAGTTAGGTAGGTCCAACTTCGAGAAAGAGGTCAATCGTCGAATCCGACTCGGTTGGGCAGCGTTCGGGAAGCTACGACACATATTTTCGTCCAATATTCCGCAGTGTTTGAAGACGAAAGTCTTTAATCAGTGTGTGTTGCCAGTGATGACATACGGTACTGAAACGTGGCCGCTTACAATGGGTCTCATAAGAAGGCTCAAAGTCACCCAAAGGGCAATGGAGAGGGCTATGCTAGGAGTCTCTCTGCGTGATCGGATTAAAAATGAGACCATCCGCAGCAGAACCAAAGTAACCGAAATAGCTCTTCGAATCGCTAAACTGAAGTGGCAGTGGGCGGGGCACATTGCGCGTAGAACCGATGGCCGTTGGGGCGGGAAGGTTCTTGAGTGGCGGCCACGTACCGGAAGGCGTAGCGTGGGTAGGCCCCCCACAAGGTGGACCGATGACCTGGTGAAGGTCGCAGGAGTCCGCTGGATGCGGGTGGCGCAGGACCGGTCATTGTGGCAATCTTTGGGGGAGGCCTATGTTCAGCAGTGGACGTCTTTCGGCTGATATGATGATGATGATGATGACAGAGAACTCCCCTCGGGAGTTCTCCGCGCTCAAAGTGTTAATGAGTCCGCTCCGCTTGTGCGCGGTGCAACGCAGGCATTAGTGCCCGAACTCTATACAATTCTGTGGGTATACAACTCAACTAGACGAGCTATAGGCACGAGTACAGAATAATTTTCGTAGCTGGAAGAGATCGCTTAAAATTATAAGTTCGCCTTTGTTTTGTGCTATAAAGTATTTTACTACTACTATTTTACTACTAAATTTATTTTAGGGCCTACAATGTAGATTCCTTCTTAACTGAAATTTTAATATAGGTATTTTTAGATTTAATTAAAAGCAGCTTTGTAAGACAAAATATGTGTAAGGCTTGGGAAAGTAATCTTGCAGATGCCTATGGTTATTTTATATAAGCATAGAAAGAAATACTCTCTTTAGTGTTGAAACGTGATTTTATCAAAAACACATTTGTACACTAGATCACAGAAAACAAGTAGGCGGGTCAAAATTCTTTTCGTTGTCTTGTTTCATACGACTTTGTCACGCTTTTAGTTCTTGTTTCGACTCAGTATCTATACAGGGTGTTTGGTTAGCGGTGTCGGAGCTTTTAAGGGCTTAAAGTACAATCAATTTCATCGATAAATTACCACACAATTTTTTTTTTGTGCCATCGATAATTAAATGGCGGCCATTTTAAAATTTCAAACAGACGAATACGGGCGCACGTGATATTTCTGGAATTATACGTTTGTTATCGGTCCTATCCCTGCAAAAAAAAACTGGTTAGAGAGCTCATTAGATAAACAAACTAATTAAGCTAATCATTTGACTCAACTATTTGAACAACAAGGCTAAAAAAAATTTTTTTTATTGAAGGTAGTAAAAAATTCACCTCAATTTTTCAATTAATTTCATTTTGCATGAAAACTAGGTCGTTAAGATAGGTTTTTGGTGTTGTTATTTATTAGCACAGTATGTTAGCTAAAAAATAACACCATAATTACAGTTATACCTTTAATACTTTAGGAATTACAAGTGCTCAAACATACAGCAAAACAGCTGCATTTAGCGTTCCCGATGCAAAATCCATAAACAAATGAATGTCAGCAGTGTACTGACTAGTGAAGTGGCCGCCTTCCATTCGTCCAGTGCATGTTTGAGCACTTCTAATTCCTAAAGTACTTAAGGTATAACTGTAATTATGGTGTTATTTTTTAGCTAACATCCTGTACTAACAAATAACAATACCAAAAACCTATCTTAACGACCTAGTTTTCATGAAAAATTAAATTAATTGAAAAATTAAGGTGAATTATTTACTATTTTTAATTTAAAAAAATTTTTTTAGCCTTGTTGTTCAAATAGTGCAGTCAAATGATTAGCTTAATTAGTTGCTTATTTAATGAGCTCTCTAACGACATTTTTTTTGCAAGTATAGGACCGATAACAAACGTATAATTCCAGAGATATCACGTGCGCCCGTATTCGTCTGTTTGAAATTTTAAAATGGCCGCCATTTAATTATCGTTGGCACAAAAAAAAAATTATATGTTAATTTATCGATGAAATTGATTGTAGTTTAAGCCCTTAAAAGCTCCGACACCGCTAACCAAACACCCTGTATATAAAAAAATCCGGTGCATTTGTATTTCTTTTTCACGCTAGATTTTAATCCATATATCAGAAATCGAAAACAAAACATACAAAATACTACGTCATGTATTTTAGGGACACAAAATAAGACACGAAAATAATTTTGACCCAGGTACCTACATAATTCTTTTGTATTAAAAAAAACAATTGAAAATAATCTTGACGTGTTTTTATTTAAAAATTATAGATATTTTCTATAAATAACTCGCCAAAACATTTTTGATCATTTTTAATACTAAAGAAACTTCTAATACCTACCTACTAACTGCCCGCCGCTTTTGATGAAAACTTAAACTACTGAAAGACTTACTGATTCTGATAGCTATAGCTAAGACGCGAAGTATGTTTAATCGTTTTATTTTAGTTTTAGGTGTCTAATTCGATATACTTTTATGATTACTGTGGAAGAAGACTGTAAATATGCTTATTAGGTATGATAAGAACGAGTCCATGATAATAAAATAATTTTGGCGAAATTCAAACAAATGTGAAAAATCGTTCGGTTCTCAACAAATTCAAAGTCTGAATGGGTCTCGCTTTAATGAAAATTGATTAGGAGTAAACGCGTAAATTATAATATAAAACCAACACGGCGGCAGTATACTTGTTATATCGCAAAATATACGTAGTTAGGTACCTACTTACCAAACATAAAACAACACTTTCAGTTAGATGCATACGGAACAAAAATACCAGATTTTATAAGCCACCCGTATTGTAAGCCGGGATTCTATTTAATTGAACATCTCAAATAGTTCCTGGCATATCCTGTTTACTTTGGCTTCCCTTTGCTGTAAATAAGTTGGGATTTTAGTTTTTAACGTATGATAGGGGTTGTAGGTACTTACAATAAATAGGTAGACTGATTTAAAGTAGTAATAGTTAACTTTCGTACTTTAGGATGGAAACTCCGCTTTTTTAACCGACTTCAAAAAGGAGGAGGTTTACAATTCGACGAAATCTTTTCTTTTTTTTATGTACGTTCCCCGATTATTCGAAGACGCGTGGACCGATTTGGAAAATTCTTTTTTAAAGACT
The DNA here is from genome assembly GCA_025490895.1 of Thaumatotibia leucotreta. Lineage (NCBI taxonomy): Eukaryota > Metazoa > Arthropoda > Insecta > Lepidoptera > Tortricidae > Thaumatotibia > Thaumatotibia leucotreta. Next base: position 101,671 of record JALPQI010001974.1, read on the forward strand.
CACATTTTTTTACGATAATTAATTAGGTAAGTATCTTTTTTTTATTAATATCTTTTCAAATGATATATTTTTTCAATATGATTAATTTAAAATTATCTACTAATATTTTATTACGTAAACGATATTTTATAATAAAGATCTATAGGTAGGTAGGTAGGTACACTGTTCTGTATATTTATTTAGGTACCTACTTGATAATTAGGTTCATATTAACTATATTACCTACTAATTTGTCAGCCTCCGTAGCCTAGTTGGTAGTGACCCTGCCTACGAAGCTGGAGGTTCCGGGTTCGAATCCCGGCGAGGGCATTCTTTGTGTATTCATTTATCACAAATGTTTGTTCCTTGGTCATGGCTGTCTATGTATTTAAGTATCTATATGTATCTATCTATTAAATATATCGTCGCCTAGTACCCATAGGCCATATCACAAGCCTTCATTGAGCTTACCGTGGGACTAGGTCGATTTGTGTAAGATGTCCCAAGGTATTTAATTAGTTATAGTCTGGCAAACCCAACTTGTTAGTAAAAAACCGCGCCACGTTTTTTTTGTGGGTGGCGAATTCTATCAGATTTGCCAGGCTAAGTACCTACTTATGTAATTTTTTAGAGAGTAAGTAAGAATTTATTTATTTAAAATTTCCCCTTTATAGCACAAAAGAAAAACTTGACGTACAAAAGGCGAACTTAATGCCATAAGGCATTCCCCACCTGTCATTCTTTAGGCAAAGCAGAGAGATTGTGGAATAGATTGTAGGGTGTGTGTAGGGTAGATTCTTAACCAAGGGTGGAAAGTGACCCATTTCAATCAATGGGTCACTTTCACCCGAGTTAAACACTCTAAGTTTCATTTCAACTTTCAGGAAAGTAAAAGGATCTATTAAGCTTCAATAAAAATATACTATAAGGAAGGAAGAGCAACTTTCGACCCGCTTAACTACGTATGAAAATTGAACTTTTCGACCAGAAGAGATGACAAATTACTTTCGACCTGCTTAACTACTTACGAAAATTGAACTTTCCGATCAGGAGAGATGAAAAATTGTTTTTTTGTGCCCTACAAACTTAAACTTCTCTACTTAGCCAACTTTTAACCCTTAATTTGGCAAATTTCAAAAAAATCGTGCGTTCTAGCCTCCTCGCCATTGTATAGAGCAGAAAATTCTGTCTTAAAAAAAATACAAAAAGTGGGTCGAAGACCATGTTCATTGTGACGAACATTGCCAAATTAAGGGTTAATAAGACTAGAAACCCTTGTAACAAAACTCAATCTAGAGAGAAACATGGTGGAAACACGTATCAGAATGTTGATTAAGAACAAAAGACTTCAAAGTACCGAGGCACAAATTGCAGAATACCTACGTAAGTAGTAGGTATCCGCAACGATCTCGTCAAGCCCGATCACATCACGTATCAATACCTGAACGTGACACTGACACGCACAACTAACCCCTTTGAACTGGAAAGTAATTGCGTTGTTCTCCATTCCAAGGCAAAGTTTGAATGAATTCCTACGCCGCACACAGCCTGCAAACATGTAGCTTTCTCGCACATATGCGTGTTTTGACGAATTACACGTTAGGTCGCTTTTAGCCCGTCATTTCTTGCATCCAACAGCGAGAGTGCGACCTCGCGTCGTGTCATCGTCCTCTGAAAGCGCTTTTCTTCGCCACAAAACGGACCGTTTCTTTTCATAAGGAAAAGCTGAAAAGTGTCTCCATGCAAATAACTCCCCAGAGGGAGACAGCCTACTGCCTTGCTTTGCCTACTATAAAAGTAATCATTATGAAAAAGACACGAAATGGGCCTTTATATTTCGCGAATTTTTAAGATTTTATGTCGGATCTTTCATTTCTGCACTTTATGTGAATGTATTCTTTAATGTATCCCTGTAGATGATTATGAACTTTTTGCACTTACAGTAGCAACAGATTTTTTTAATAGGCAATAAAAGCAGAGTTAATAGGCCACAGTTTTCTTATAGCTCACTTTGCGTTGTAATATCCAGCTGTTTCCAAGTGATTATTATGATTGAAGGTGGCTACTGTTGCCAAGATTTGCCGCTGTTTCTCCACATTTGCTAACTGCCTCACATTTGCATACTGTAACAGTAGTCAGGAGGGAAAAGGCAAGTGGCCAGACTTAGCTATAAGTAGGCGCAACACAGGCCGCACCGCGCACAACCCGCTACGGACCGTCTGCCATTAATCACCTTGTCTGTCTAATACGTTTTCATTCGCAAGCCGTGCGCCGTCTTCTATTTACATAATTATTTTCTAGCAGACATCGGTTCCTTTTGCCGAACAGTTCCTTATTGCTTAACTACTGAGCCTCGTGAAACGTAGCTAAGTTTTAATAATATTAACTTAACTGTTTACGCCTTTTAGCCACACCCTGCTCACAGTTAATACTAACAGTTCGCAGAAGTTTAATATTTATCGAGTTAGTTTACTAATATAAACTTATGCGGTATGATTATTTTAGACAGGAGGCTTGTGTATTCACACAAGATTAATATCGGGTTTCATTTGTTTTAATTAAGTTATGGTAAGAACATTTACCCGTTACCCACTCTGTAGTGTGCCTACTTAGTCACTAGAGTATCTGTGGTTGACAAACTTTTAAATTATAGGTATCTAAGGGTAATTGACCTACTACATTCATTTGCAATTTCTGATTAAGCAGATAAGATTAAAATTCAATCTATAGATATAATAGGTGCGCTAATCAATGATTGAATTAAGTACACGAGTATCTACTATTGGACAAATTACATTAGATTTTATTTAATTTTAATCGGAATGTATAATTGTTTTAATTGCAGACATACAGTTTGATTATTTATTTATCAGCCGTTAGAGCGTTACTTCTGAGGTCATATTTATGAACTTTTACTAATTATGAGACTGACACGCGATTCGAGAAAAACAATCTGAGCTTTATACATTTCCGCTTAATCTTAGTGTTTGTATGGAACAAGATTTTTTTTCTCGATGATATAGTAATATAATCAAATAAAGTATTATTGCCTAAAGGCAACTCAGTGCTTAATAATGGAAACCTAGGTTCTCCGAAACATGTCGCGCGTAGTGACTAAATGTAAATACACGTGAGTTTAAGCTTTTCATTATATTTAAACCCCCTTATTCACAAACGTCTGCTAACTTAACAAGCCGCTAATAATTGTTTGTCCCTTTCGGTCTTAACAATGTGTCCATAAGAGCAAAAGGGACAAACAATACTTAGCGGCTTATTAAGTTAGCATACGTTTATGAATAAGGGGGATAGTTATTATTTCTAAATAAAGTTTAAATGCAAATATTATATCAAGTCAATATTTGTACCTATGTCAATCTCTGTCACAAAAGACACGTGAAGTTTTCCGATCGTTGCCTCATAAAATTAATCTTAATCCGAATTGAGAGAAAGTGGGTGACATCAATCATAATGACAGCCGATGTTAAGATGACACCATGTCGTTTTTAGTTGACTAATCATTGTACAACTTACTCTCTGAAACACGACAGTTGTTGATAGAGTGTGACCACTGAAAAACCTACATTTTTGGAGGGAAATTCAAAAAATCTTGGGTTGTTCACGCTTTGTGTTACGGGAATCAAGAGTGTTGAATATATTTTGATTTTCTGTGTGCATGTAAGACACTTAAGAAAATATCTGCATAAAAAATATACGTTGACATGACGTGCCCTCAGTTACAATTAACAAAAAACACATAGTTATGTTTTTCTACTCGTCGACTGTAATGTTTGAATTAAGATTATGTACACAAAATTTCAATCATACGAATTTACGTCGAGTTTGCAACTCAACTATGTATTATAATCGCCTTATACAACGCTATATGCAACTGTAATCAATTTGACCAATCGCGTGCCAGCAAAAAAGACGTCAACGAGCGGTCACCTCAGGATCTGCACTTCGTTTCAGCGTAGTTATTTCATTTTTACTTATGTTTGTTCAGGTACTTATTTTTATTGACTCGTAGAAAATAGTACACAGGGCATCTAGGGAGGTAAGTACGGTATTACTAACGAGAGTGTTAGAAGCCCGACGAGGCGGAGGCCTTTTAATGACTCCAGTTAATATCTCTCTTACCGACCGTGATGCATACAACATACAATGTTTTTCATCACACATGCGGACAAAAAAGTTATAAGGCAAAATATTAGTCTATGACGTACTGACATTTCTATTACTCCCTAGGATAATTCACTTTTTAGGGTTCCGTAGCCAAAAACGGAACCCTTATAGATTCGTCATGTCCGTCTGTCCGTCTGTGCGTCTGTCACAGTCGATTTACTCGGAAACTATAAATGCTACAGTAACAAAATTTGGTAAGGATATGTGTTGTATAAACCGCTATAGGATTATGATACTAAATTGTAAAAAAAACCATTGGGGTGGGGGCCGTCCATACATGTAACTGAGGGATAGAACATTTTTTTTAGTTGTATATAAGCGTGTGGGGTATTAATAGAAAGGTCTTTGAAAATGATATGAAGGTTTATAAATCTCATTTTTATTTAATCAAATCGTTTTCGAGATATCAGCTCTCAAAGTCTGAAAAGTGTGTCCCCCCCCTCTATTTTTTAAACTACGCGATATAAAATTCTAAAAAAAATATATATTATGCACATTAATAAACTCTATCAACGATTTTTGGTTTGATTAAATTATCTCCTATAGTTTTTGAGGTAGGTTGATTTAACTGTATTTTTTTAATAATAAATTGATAATGGTACGGAACCCTTCGCGCGCGAGTCCGACTCGCACTTGGCCGGTTTTTTTATTACTCCCGCTGCGCATGCAAGCAATGGCGCGCTTAGACAAAATATTGTAGGTACACAAGTGTTAAAATCAAGCTTTTTCAACTCACAATAAACGATTATAATAAAGTGAGATATAAAATGCGTTCTAATTAATACAATTTAAACTATAAATAATTTATCCTTTTCTTTGTATACTTGCCCAGTTTATGATATTACCAATTATTATCGAATATCGATATCGAAAACCCGCTCAATACCATGTGATACACGGTCCGAATATACAACCTTTTGGAAAAAAGTTTAGTGATGGAATAATGTGTTTGCAGCTGGAGCAGATCTGATCATCACAAACACATACCAGGCGTCGATAGGGGGCTTCGTGGAGCACCTGGGCGTGACCGAGGAGAAAGCATACGAGCTGATGGAGCGCGCCGTCGAGCTGGCCAAGCGCGCGCGCACACTCTACCTTGAAGAGTTTCAGAACTTCTTGCAAAACGGTAAGAAATATTTGGCGAGCCAAGTTAACGCTGCGTTTCCACCAGCTAAGCTATTCTCTTATTCACACATTCGACGCTGCGTTCGTCAACAAGCTCGACGTCGAGACAGCCTTGTCTAAAATCCTAGCTGTTTTATTTGACATTAGGAATCGAAGCTGTGAGCGAGGTTGCGGGCGAGTTCGTCGCTGTTTTTCGTTAGAGAATACGAAGTTCGTACATTAAACGTCAAACTCTCGACGCAGTGTAGTTCCAGCTCACGCCGCATTCGTCGCCGAGCACTAGTGTCGTTTAATTAAAGTACATTAGTGAATACCATTTTTAGGCTCGACGCTGCCGCAGCGCTGACACAGCGCTGACAGCAAGGCGGTTTCCTTAGTGAATAACACTGCTGAGATGTGCGAGGATGTGCTTCCATATAAATGACACCTATTAATGACTCGAGCGAGGTGTCATTTGTAAAGAAACACATCCTCGCACACCTCTGGTGGAAACGCAACCTTACATAGTGCCAACATATCTCATAGACATATGCCAGGTTTTGTGAGGTAAGTTCGTAACGTATCTAGGCGTGACCGAGGAGGCGTACGCGTCGGTGGAGCGCGCCGTTGATCTCGCCAAGCGTGCGCGCATAGTACCTCGAAGATTTCAGAACTTCTTGCAAAACGGTAACAAATATTTGGCAAGCCAAGTTAGCTTAGTCCCAACTATCTATTAATAGACACACGCCAGGTTTTGTGAGATTCTTGGGGAGGTTCTTGGGGCACCTGAGCGGGACCGAGGAGAAGGCGTACGCGTCGTTGGAGCGCGTCGTTCATCTCGCATACTCTACCTCAAAGAGTTTCAGGTAAGCGTACGCGCTCATGGAGTGGATCGTTGGACTCGCCAAGACTCTCAGAACTGCTTGCAAAATGGTAAGAACCAGGCTTTATCAGGTGGCTTTTCTCTTTCTGTCCTTCCAGTTCATAATCGCATATTGGTACTAGCGAGTGCTATACAAAAGTAGGTTACGCTATCGACTGTTAATCTCACATCGACAACTCATGCTAAGCACACTGGACGTGAATGAGGGGCTGAATAAAAATGAGAAATATACACTCTACTACAGGTATCGTTACCGGTATGTATAACTAAAAATCTAAATACTGGCCGGTATTCGTAATATTTCATTAAATTTACGGAAAGGCAATAGGCTACTTGACCCATTTTTAAAGTTTGTCGTATATTATTAATCAATATCAGATTAACGAAAAAAAAATATAAATATATTTTTTCACGTCCTAGAAAACCGCAAAATTATAACTTAAAATTTAAACTTTCGTTACCGCGCGAAAACGATACTAGCCATGTTAATGCTTAGATTATCTGTGGTGTGACGTCGCTCAAACCGAAAACAAACATTTGACATGTCACTTAATGTTATGTCAATGTCACAGCAAAGCTAAGCCTACATGTCCATGGCAAATTTCACTCGTATAAGATTTGGCATGAAGTTAGTTTAAGATCCTATGACGTCACATCATGGCCGACACCGTTTTCAGAGTACGAAATTAAAAAAATAAAACTTATTTTTCAATAAAAAAATATGTACCCATCAAACACTTTTAATACACCGTAATCGAAAAATATTGACCTTTTCAATAACTACTACAGAAAATAATATTTTTTTGCACTAAATTTGATATGAGTCAAGTAGCCTATTAAGTAAGGACAATACGTCATCACATTTATTAAATAAAATGCTGAAAAATACATTAACAGCCGAGATACCAAAATTTAATAAAAGTACCTATATTTGTATTAAATTAATACATCGGTATACGATCTCTGCTATACTTTGCTTAAGCAACTCCACACGTGTAGGAAATATTTGTTAACATATCCTGGGACTAATTACTTAAAATTTTGTGTAATGGACATTTTAATAAAGCAATCTGAAAATTCTCTATCAAATTTGAGGCGTTAATTTAAAATAGGTATACTTATTGCAGCACCTACTTAGATAAAAAAAGACTCAGCACCTAGAGCTTACTTCCGTTATATTTAAAAAAGCTAAAAATTTACAATAATAAATAACAATACTAAGATAACTAAGGCAATAGAAGAATAGGGACAGTTGTAAAGAGGTACAAAAAATAAAAATATATTGCACACAAAAAACATACCTATCTAATGTAATTAAATTATAATAGCAAACAATTTGTATTTGTTTTACGAGTTGTTATTACAAAGGAAAATACAGGACTAGAAGTGATTTATCATTCCCGTGTTTGTCACAAAAACTTGACAATTAAATTGCAAGAATTTTACTCAAAACAAAGGTTTTACGAGACAACGTCCCATAAGGGACGGGTGCAGGCTTGCCTTAATTACAGTTTGCTGAGGGTCATGGTATTAGGCAAGTGCCAAGTTTCTGTGTACCTATTCTAATCAAGCTCCTGTTTCTACCGGGCGAACTAGTATAATTGCGACTTTGGGACCGTCAAATATCATTTGTAGATAGTTGGATATCAAATACTGGTTTGTTCAGACGAAGACCGCAGGTGGGGCGGGTGGTTCGCATAGAGAATAGCAAGACTGAACTCATGGCGATGAAATAGAGGTAGCTGTTGACACTTATTGCGCTTTTGTTAATGCTATGTCATGCCGTTAATGAGTACTTGTTGATTTAGATCACGTGCCGCTGGTAGTGGGGTCCGTGGGTCCCTACGGGGCCCATTTACACGACGGCTCGGAGTACGATGGCAGCTACGCGGATACTACATCGGTGGAGGTAAAAATAACTTAGCCCCGATATCGCCAGGCTATCAGGTCAACTATTAATAATAGACGAACTTCACCGCAACTGCGGCTTATTAGTGCATCGCCATTTTCGGCGTCTACTGCGTCATAGAATGCTTTTAGGGTGGCAGAAATCGGGAAATGGCTTTTAAATAACCTAAATTTTTAATGTGAAACTCGCAGACAAAGTTATAAACGCTAAATTAGTATTTTTATTATAGTCGTTAAGTAATGGTGTAAAAATACAGGATTCCACGTGAATAATATATTTGTAAGGTTAAAATAAAATAGTGCAAGAATGTAGTCATGTAGTACTAAAACCGCGACTGGAATTCCTTTGTTCTGTAAATGGAGGCATAATAGTTTTGATATACATTTGCATGAAGCAACGTTTACTTTTTAGCGGAGAACTACTTTTTATTTCGCTCTACATATTCTGAATAAACAACCCGGGACACGCTTAAATTTTATTGTCAACAAAAGTGGAGATTCTTGAGATCGTTCGTACTGAACCCCTCTAGCCATGAATGCATAGCCTAATAAAGGTTGAAAGCGTCAGCTAAATCGTAAAGAGGGCCGTAAAGTTGCCGGCAAATTAAAATTTACATCGGCAATATGAAAAAGTCCCTCTCCATTTCTCTCTTTTTTTTAACCGGACCGGCATTTGACTGGGGCGGACAGTTAATTAACGATAGGTACCTAGATAGAACAAATGAACATCAGCAACAAACATGATGTAGCAAAACATTTTACAACTTCAATTTATTTTTATGCGGCATTAAAGTTTCAGGAATGTGTCATATTATTTATATCATAAAAAACTACGTGTTATAGGTGTAACAAACTCAAATATTTATGTATTCTTTTTTTATTCACAATATTTCTGACCTCTCGTTAATAGACACGTAAAAACGTTACACTAGCATTTTATTGCATACATTATGAATAATAAATAAATAATAATAAATATCTTGGGACATCTTACACAAATCGACCTAGTCCCACGGTAAGCTCAATTAAGGCTTGTGATGTGGGTACCAGGCGACGATATATATAATAGATAGATACATATAGATACTTAAATATATAGACAGCCATGACCAAGGAACAAATATTTGTGATAAATAAATACACAAATAATGCCCTCGCCGGGATTCGAACCCGGAACCTCCAGCTTCGTAGGCAGGGTCACTACCAACTAGGCTACGGAGGCTGACAAATATATATGTATAAACAAGGAAAAACCGGCCAAGATCACGTCGGGCTATGCTCAGTGTAGGGTTCCGTAGTTATTCAAAAACGGCTGGCGATTAAATTGTGTTCGAAATAGTTTTCTTTAAAGCGATTTCTTTTAATATTTATTTTAATCATTTTTTTGCAAGTGTCCTTCTACCCATCCATCCATTGACCAACCCTTGGATCCGTGCCTGACTACGGAACCCTAAAAACATATTTTATTATCTATGTACGTTGCTTCATTAGAGTAACAAACTTCTAAATTTTAATTAGTAATATTACGATTCAACTAAGTAATAGTAGATTTTTTATGTTTCTAAGGACGTAACTAGGTCGGTAGGTACCTACATGAAATTCTACATTTCTACAATTGTTCTGGTATGCTCTTCTTTACTGTAGCAAAACAATTTCAGTTTTATAAATAGATAATAATTTAGCAAGCATTGTTTAAAAAAATTGTTCAAACGGACCTAGCGGGCGATTTCCGAGTTTCCAGCATTTGAATTTTGTAATCCACAAGTTAAGAAAAATATTTTGATAGCGAATAGACATAGACTCGTACTGGTTCTCACTCGATATCAGTGGTCACACTTTGTTTTCAATTTGTAATCGTAAATATTATTAAAATTATTTTTTATGACGAAAACAAACTAGAAAGTTGGACCCCTGAGTTTATTTGATCAAAAATTTAATGTGTCGGTATCTATACAATATATCCGACATGTAGTTCACTTTTGTCAAATTTAGGGGAGATATATATTTTTTTTCAATAAAGCAAATTATAGCGCAAATACTGTTCCCATTTCTTGTTCTAAACATAATTATTATTTTTTGTTACTTGTATAAATTTTAATTAAAGCTCAATCTGCTCCGTAGACACAGATTAAAATTAGATTAATGGTTAATTAAAAATTAACCATGCTTACACTTTTAATTTAAAACAAATTAAACAAAAACCAAAATAACTAAACGTCACAAACACATATACCGACATATTATTTTGACATATCGTACTTTGGGCGAGGGTTAGGTAGGCCGCTAACAGTCGACTCAATTAGATCCTTCAATTTTACTACGCGATAACCTCCAGGTGGGTTTACACCAAACGAGCGAATGCTCATTCTATCTCCACTCTACGAAATACAAAACGTAATTCGTCGAAATTCATTGATTTCGTAGAGTGGGGGATAGAATGAGCACTCTCTCGTTTGGCGTAAACCCACCTACCGTTGCCTAATGAATTCATGTTTGTATACAGACAATGCGCGAATGGCACCGACCGCGAATTCAGGCGCTCGTGGACGCAGGCGTGGATCTACTGGCACTGGAGACCATCCCATGCCAAGAGGAGGCTGAAATGCTGTGTGAACTGCTCCGAGAGTACCCCCATATGAAAGCGTGGCTGGCCTTCAGTTGTAAGGTAGGTTTAGATAATTTTTAAGTATGTACACGTAGCCGCTCTGATTTATATGATGGCGACTGTATCTTTCTGACTTAGCAGGCCTCCTGAGTATTTATTGTTAGTAGAACCTAGTAGATACACATATAAAAAAAACCTTCTGAAACTTCAAAAAAATCTCTTAAGGGATCGATTCTGAGTCCCAAAACCTCAGTCTATAGTCTATATCTAACCGATCTTTTCAATTATTTACATCTTGCTTACTGATCCTACTTATGTCTAGTATGGTCACTTATTAATTCAGTTCACGATTTATCCGTTTATCATTTCAACGTTTCGTCGAATTATTTTTAAGTGCGCCTTTTCATGATTATTTCTGGAAGGTACAAATGGAAAGTGGGTTCGTTTTGCCTTTGAATGAATTACTATTCATGTGAATTGATATGTTACGGGCACCTTTTATTTTTATTAAATTATTATACTTTTATGACTTGGCTTAAAACATCAATATTTATATAAGTAGGTAGGTATGGTTTAAACAAGGGGTGCGTTGATGAGAAAGAACCTACAATTTGTTTTACTCTAAACATACGTAAACAGGTATTTCGAAGTATGGTACCGTAAAACTACCCAACTTTAGTCCAAAAGCCCCCAACTATGGCCCAAAACTAAGTCAAATATCTTTGATTTAGTGTAATTATTATATTATTGACGCCGTTGTTACACAAAGTCCCCTCATTAATGATTTAAAAACTTAGATAAAATCTAAATAAAAGATTTCCATTTATGCTTAGTTACGAGTTGAACTTGTGGACCATAGTTGTAGTAGTGGACTATAGTTGTATGGTTTTACCCTATTAAGTTACCGATTACGCCGATTTCTAAGAATGAACATTTGACAGTTTAGAAATGAGCCTTACATATATGACGTTAAGACTATAGGAAAAACGGTGAGTCTTACCCTCACATTAATAAGGGTTAATTAATCTATAACTCTCAAAAGTTCATTTTTAGAAACCGGCAACTATAGTTAGGTTAGTGCAAGTGCAAAAGATATGGCGCGATTGTTAAGACTGTGTGTGTCAATAGTAGTAGGGTAAAAGCACCAATAGATGACTGCCACCCAGAAGTTGACTGATAGGTCTAAAAATGTAAATAATTAAATCAAGAATAATTTTACACGCCTGGGAGTATTTTTCTCACACGCGGCAGCACTATATCGAGTGTCGCTTGCGAATTCCCAGATAATTAAGCCACGCACGAGGCAGTGAGCGGTCGTCGAGTTTGCGCTTCGCGCCAAAATTGCGTTTTATATGGGATACTTATTAAGAAAAGCCCTCAAAAATTTAAGCTTTTAATTAAGTAAAAAATCGAATATGGCTTTTATTTCCCTAATTCACTTCAGTATAGATTTTAGACTAATATCTCTATTGTGTATATTATAAAGAATAGTTTTTTTTTATTTATTTTATGAGATATTTGCTGGTCAAGTTATGGTTCCAATATTGTGTGTTCGGGCCAAAAGATGAACGACGGTCAACTTTTGGGCAAAGGCTCGAATTTTCAAATGCTTGTGTAAATTAAAATAAAATAGCTAGATATAATATTTACATATAAAATTACAATCAGTTTTGTAGTTGATTTTTAGACCAAAAGATGAACGACCCTTTCTTCATGTAACACGTTTTAAAGTAATTTACTTTTGTATGGAAACGGGATTGTTCAACTCAAGAATCGCTGTCCAAAACGTGAACTAGGAAAATTTACTGGTTCATCTTTTGGGTTGGATTCCAATAAATGAATTCGAATCAATTTAGTTCGTTCATTTCGTTTATGCGGTCTCCAAAACATGAACCAACTGATTTTATTGAACGGTTGAATTTGGGGAAAATTAAACTTTTGTTCTTAGAGATCAGATTGTTACACAATGTACACCGTGTTTATATTTCATTTAAAAGAAGGTTCTTAAGGTTAAATACAATTAATTTATCTAAGAAATCAACGTTTTTGCTATGCTCTGTTCATCTATTGGAGTTTTGGCGTTCATATACTGGTCTCGCTATATTGCATTTATGCTGGTTCATCTATTGGGGTCAAATTGTTCAGAGATAGGGCACTTTGTTCAACTATTGGTGAATTTGGGTCCTTTTTTAATATAATAATTTTTATAAAATTACTGAAGTTTTATACGAGGCACTAACATAACTTATTCTAAACTCAATTAAATGCGGAATCATATAAAAAAATAAAAATTGATGAATATGAGTTACATCATATAGAAAAAAATATTTAAAGTTGGGAAAGTTGCTTAACTGTTCATCTATTGGTGATTTTACCCTACTAGGTATTTCGAAACTAGCTCTACCGTGTTATTTTCCGTTTTTACTTGGCCATAACTTTGTGTCAAAATTTGGCAATTGCCTCGAGAAAGTTGTCAACCTGCTTTATTTGAAACGGCGGGCTATCGTAGCTTTGGCCTAGTTTAAATCGTGCTTGCTTCGATTGTTGTTGTAACAGATTTCAAGACAAGCTATTAAAACAGCTGTGGATTGTTAACTCTTTAAATTTATTGGATACATTTTTATTGAAAGAGGAAATATCCATAAAACTAAAACAATTTCGCCCTAGTTGTGTATTTCGCCTTGTTTTGTAATGATCTTTGGATCGTCGAAATAACTCGAAAATGTATGTAGGTACCTACAAGTATTTGTAGTAATTATACTTGGCAGGTGTTTATTTCCAAAGGGAATTTCAATTTCAATAAAATTACGTAGGCAGTATTATCATTTTCATCTTTGCTATGCTTGAAGTTACCTATGCGAACGGGATGAACAGGAGACAATTTAAAAATTTCCTCTCTGTACCTACTTAATTAACCGAAACAAAACGAATACTAAGAGTAAGGTGATATCATTTTAGGTACACCCAAAAAGCCCGAGTAGGTAATTATACAATTTTGTGTTTATTAAAATATCAGGGAAAAATCTAGGTACCGTTTTAACTGCGCCAATAATTAGGAGGTTTTTACTGACACAATATTTGTTTGGCCGTTCTCCACTTGATACTCAACCGTTTACCGCGATTTTTTTTTTTATATATTCGTTACTAAAATTATTTTCACATCCGATATCCTACCCATATTTAGTAAGTAGTAAAGTTAAAACGGTGTAACCGATTATTTCTAATTTACAGGACAATCAAAGCATAGCCCACGGCGAAAGTTTCCAAAAGGTGGCAAAGAAGTGCTGGGAAACGAACCCCGACCAGTTAGTCGCCGTGGGAGTGAACTGCTGCGCACCCTCCTACGTGCACAACCTCCTGAAAGGGTTCAACGACGACCGGCCACATGCGCCGATTCCACTTATCGTTTACCCCAATTCAGGCGAAAAATACAACCCCGAAATCGGGTAAGATTTAGCAGTTTGATAAAACTAACTATTACTCTCGGTCACATTCGGCCGTTTGAACTCATACGAGCAAAGTACCAGATAGGACCTATTGTTAAGATTCCCATTCCGTTGACCTTTATCTACGGTTATAAACTTTATCTTAAGTTCTTTAACCTACCTATTTGATTTTCTGTTACCTACACCACAATCGTGATAGGTAATACAACTTCCTACGCAAAGGCTATGCAACTCCTGCAGAAGTGTTTCTCGCGTCCTGATGCCTTGAGTCTTTATATAGGTACACCTACTTACCGTACGATAGTAGTAATACTTATGGCTGAATTTTAATAGAATTTGTTGACACGTGCCATGAAACACGTTCGTATATTTATTTTTACGTTTATTTATGTATATGTACATAACGTATGCGGAATGCAATTTGGACAGATTTTGAACAAGTATAAAAAAAAAACAAAACAATTAAATAGAAATTGTATCTCAAATATCTTAATGATAAATTGATTTGTGTACATTTGTCAATTAATTCGGGAAGTGTTGTGTGTTTTGGCATATTTCTTTAGAAATTGTGGCCAATCAAGTAGACCAATGTCGCAAAACTGCATGTATTTTCCATGGGACACATTTGCTATGGCCAAAATCGACGAAAATTCTGAATTTTTATAAGAAGGCAAGGTTTGAAACACATTTTTATATTGATTTCGCACTCAAGGTTTAAATTTTAGAATTATAACTAATGTGAGACTCAAACAAATTTAAATATTTATCAGGGTTTAAAGTTTTAAGTTGGTGATAAGAAGAAATTTGTGTTCTGAATGTGTGTGATTATCTGATTATGAAATGATGGAAGTTTTTAGTTCTGTTCGCATTTTTTTCGTTGAATTTAGACTTTCGTGAGACATCCTATCAACACTGAGATTCTTCCTAATAATTTGGATTGTTAAACTGAGCCCGTGTTAACGCGTCGTGTGTTACGTGCCGCGGGCACATTGCGTTAACACAGGCTCTATGCTTGATAATGGAGA
The DNA here is from genome assembly GCA_025490895.1 of Thaumatotibia leucotreta. Taxonomy (NCBI): domain Eukaryota; kingdom Metazoa; phylum Arthropoda; class Insecta; order Lepidoptera; family Tortricidae; genus Thaumatotibia; species Thaumatotibia leucotreta. The sequence goes on from JALPQI010001974.1 coordinate 116,803, forward strand.
CCTAGGCTCTCCGAAACATGTCGCGCATTGTGACTAAATACACGTGCGTGAATTTAACCGTTTGAATATATTTATTTTTCGTTCTTTACTGGCGAACAGGGGAGAATCCTAGCAAAATAAATCGTAACCATGTATGGCTACGATTTATTTAGCTAGGATACATTTTAGCTGAGTTTTACACCGCTAGGAATGCAATTTAATTGTGAACGTGAACTCACTAGCTATATATTCTAAAATCAAATCTGCACTTTATTTATAATCCGAACAGCAGCAGGTTCATACAACTTACAAATAAAATTGTGCTCAGTTTTTTGTTAAGTAATTGTGCACATGCATATTATTAAAGACGCCTATAATTATATAATAAAGTTTGTCTAAAAAACGAAGATGCATTATAAAATCAACTAGAAAAGGTACTCCATTATCATTATAAACTGTGCGAACGTCTTAGTAGTGATAGATCACGTTTCAAGTTGACTGGAAACCTATTCCATTCAAGTGCTCAACACTTAGGTACGTATTAGGTTGGTGCCTTGCCTACGTAGAGGCGAGGGTTTTTTAGGTTTATGTCAATTATGTCCTAACCCTTATGGCCAATTAATGTGTCGCAGTTTCCTTAGATTGATAATAATATTATTTTATTAATATGACGTGTGTGGGTTTAATCGTTGGATGAAATAAGGATTAGGTACTTATGTTTGTAGGGCTTGTCCACGAAATAGACATTGTCGTTTAATTCAAATGCATGTTATTCAAAAGAAGGGGTCTTTGCCTTTCTTCGCCGACGCTGTGGTTGATATTTATATCAATTTCTCCATAATTATGGACTTTTGTTTAAACTTCTGGATTTTAGTAGTGTTTCTTCTTATTTTACCATTTTGGGACATTTAGTTTCCCAATGGGTCTTAACTAAATTACAATATCGATACTATAATAAATTGTGAATCTCGTGTCTACAATTTTTATTATCTATTTCAAGTCTAACATTGTTGAAATCGTCTCGGAAGATCGCACTTTTTTGGGCGTGAACTTTTGCATTAAGCATTATCTGAAGTTAATACATATTTTGATTTTGACGACTTTTAAGCGAATTCTTTTGGATATTGGATTGTTAAACATAAAACAGAAGAATCAATTTACAGTCCCATGGCTGTTAGAAGTACACGGGACTATTGTGTAACACTGGAGACTGATTTTACGATGGCTATTTTATTTCGTGCACAAGCCTTATCTCCTTGAGCATAACGGGTTTACAAATCCCGGTTTTTTGATAGACTTGCGTAGAGGTATAGATTCAACACGTAGAGACTCTTTGGAGAAAATTGCTGTGCTGTACACCTGCTGCAACCCATTCACGGGCACAACAATAGATATCTACCTACAAACCGGCCCCAGCAAGCGCATAGAGACTATTGGAAATTCAATGGAAAAGACTGTAATCAATGGAGAATGGATATTTCTTTCAAATAAGCATCTACCTATATCATTGTATCTTGTCCTTAGGTATTTATTTTTTATTATTTTTTTTATTTTTAAAGTAGTTTGTGAGTTTACAGGGGACCCAAAGTACCCACAATGCTAAACATACATATGCATAAGATATCTTAAAACTGACGCTGTCACCCGACTTAGATACGTATACAGAGTGTTTTTTTTAAGTGGGACAGTATGGGGAAATCAGAAACTATAGAAGATACAAGGAAGCTGTCTTAAGAGACATTAGGTATTTTTTTGAGATAACAATTTTGACATTTTCAAAATTTTGGTCAAGTGCGAGTTGTACCTAAAAATGAATAATATTGATAAAAAAATTTTTTGACGCAGATCGACGTGATTTCATGCGTAGACAATTTTATTGTATGGTATGAAAAAAATCTGAACAGCAGAAGTTAGTCAAATTTAAGAAAACCATTTCTCATATTACATCCACTGTGAAGTGTCAGGTCAATATTTTAAAAAGTATTACTTACACTTTTCGAACACGACATTTGAATTTGGAACGTTTTATTTAAGTTCAAAAGGACTTTAATAAGTTACATGTCGCGAGCTCATAAAAAAAAATAATGAAAATATCCAACGAAATTCTAAATACAAATAGATACTCAATGCCCTCAATGGTCATTCCAAATTTTAAGTTTTTTTTCTTTATGAGCTCGCGACATGTAACTTATTAAAATCCTTTTGAACTTAAATAAAACGTTCCAAATTCAAATGTCATGTTCGAAAAGTGTAAGTAATGCTTTTTTAAATTGCAGCAACTACCTTGCAGTACGTAGTAGACACTTCACAGTGGATGTAGGTAACATGAGAAATGATTTTCTTAAATTTGACTAACTTCTGCTGTTCAGATTTTTTTCATCCCATACAATAAAATTGTCTACGCATGAAACCACGTCGATCTGCGTCAAAAAATTTTTTTATCAATATTATTAATTTTTAGGTACAACTCGCACTTGACCAAAATTTTCAAAATGCCAAAATTTTTATCTCGAAAAAATACCTAATGTCTCGTAAGACAGCTTCCTTGTATCTTCTATACCGTCAACTGCTACAACTTTGCACGGAAATTCATGTTTTTTTTCAAATAACTCTTAAAGTAGTGTTATCTGTACTCTTTCTTACATTGCTAAGCTAATCTAGTTCAAAATACAATCGTATCAGGGTTCAAAGTATGCCAAATACTAATAGTTTAGCTTCTAGAAACATTTAAAGTTACAGTCAAAGTTGTAGCCAAAAGCTGCAACTTTGCCTAGTGGATTATCTGTGGTAATATATGGAGAATTTAAAAATGGAAACCCTTTTTAATGTTATAGCAGTCATATCTAAGCCAAGGTGTCAGTAGAATACACTAAATACTACGCAAGTCTTTTTTTACGACATAGGCATAGTTGTGACGTGTTCTACAGCATTTCCATACATTGTCCCAAGCGTAGCTAGGGTTGTGCCAAACAAAATAGACACCAATATAATTTTACAAATTTAAAAAATTGCATTTCTTTTATTAATTTGATGATTTTCAGTATTGTAAGGGTTGAAATAACAAATAGTTAATAGTAGCTAAGGACTTAATTCATAAAACAATTCTTTTATTCATATATTTTTTTATTACGGTACATAACTACTTGATAGTGACAACCCTAGACCAGGCAATTTTAGGACATGTACATTCTAAGAAACCCTTCCAAACATTGCCTGTCGTCATTCTGGCCTTAAAAGAGTTTATTTACATGAAAAACTACATAAAGTATCGCAAAGAGCATATTTACTTACCATATGAGTACTTCACAAGTGGCTATAACAGATATTTTCGCACTTATAATAAAAGTTTTGAACACATCGAAAAAACACGTGGTTGCTTTTTAAGCGTTGACACCGACTGAGTTTAAAAGTACCTGTGTTGCCAGGAAACAATATGTTGAAATGGGTTGCCAGATAAATTCTACAAATTTTACTATTTATAGAAGAAAAGAATATGTAACAGTTTGGTAGAAAGTAGGTTTTTGTAAAATGGGCAAAATTGTAGCAGGTTGGCAAAGTTGCAGCAGTTGACGGTAGTTTCCGATTTCCCCATACTGTCCCACTTAAAAAAAACACTCTGTATAAAAAGAGCCATACCAGCCTTGAGCGATTTACACACACGGTGTGCTCGATTCGCCTTCCTATAGGTAAAGCTCACTCGCAAATCGCAAGACTGATAACATACCTACATATACAGTAGGTATTGATTAGGTAACATTATGTTTGGGTAGGTACCTAAAAATATGCAGTAAGTTGAAAACATGATCTATCCTCATATTCGTTATTCCTATATCGTACTTTAAGTAGGTATCTCGGTGGGTCACTGGGCAGGCAGCCAGCAGCTATTTGTGACGATTTTTTGTGAACGATTTTTAAATAGCGCTATCGTTTGTAGTCCAGAACTGACCTACACTGAAGTTCATTACTATCACATCAAACTAATTAATGAATTAGGGACTAACGTATGCGGAGTGAAATTTGCACAAATTTTGAACAAGAAAAAAACAAAATAAAAAAATTAAATTTAACTTGTGTCTCAATGCTAAAATAATTTGTATACAATTGTTAATTAAATTGGATAGTTTTGTCGGGTTTTGCATCTTTCTTTAGAAATTATGGCCAATTGAGTAGAACAATGTCGCACAACTGCATGTATTTTCCACAAGACACATTTGCTAAGGCCAAAATCGACGATGATTCTGATTTTTTAGAAGAAGGCAAGATTTGAAACACTGTTTTATAAAAATCTCGCATTCTTTTCGTTTCCAATAAATGATATTAGAAACCCTAGTGTAATGTAACAATTTGGCTACAGCCACTTTTCAGAAAGAGCTCGAATAAAGGAAATTACGTTA
>JALPQI010001975.1:0-117011 GCA_025490895.1 Thaumatotibia leucotreta
CAAACAACATAGATTAAACAAGAGTCTGATATCGTATGCCTTTGTAGGGAAGTGAAAGTAATCCAATGTTGTTTCGGAACACGTACATAGATTTAGTTTGTTTCTCGCGCTGCGGCAACAAACAAGTGTCGGATACAAAGCCGTATTACAAAATACATTTCTAGTCTAAGCGTTCCATATAAATAAATTGTTTGTAACTTGTTATTCAAGATCAAGTTAAGCATCGCCTTCGTTAGGGATTTTCATGTGGCTAGGTGGAATGGTCCTTATAGTCCGTGGGCTACTCGGCCTGAAATTAGAAAACGGTATAATTTGGGGGGTACCAAGTGTCCTTTTTACAGTAGTTAGACATATTCATAAGGATGTTAAAAAAGTATGATAGACATCTCAAAGTGGTAGCTAATAGGCATACGGGCTATTTAATGATTTCCGTTGTATGACAGGTATGGTTAAAATTAAGAGGTACAAATTTTCCTTTTCACGGCTGTTAGGTAAGCTTATAAAAACGTCAAAAATGCAAGATTGCCATTTATAAGTGCTACCTAACAAAAATGGGGGCCAATCAAAGATGTAAAAACACGACACAAAAAAAAACAAAATCACGAAATTTTCATTAAATTGGTCATAATTAATTATTGGTTGGTTTTAGCAATATGGTGTATATGCAAAATATGAAGCTTACAGATATACCTTTAATTTTGTTCAAGAGAGTAATTAGATATATTTAGTAGTTCTCGAGATATACTTGATTTTGTAAAACTTGAGATCCACCATCTTTGATTGGCCCCCATTTTTGTTAGGTAGCACTTATAAATGACAATCTTGCATTTTTGACGTTTTTATAAGCTTACCTAACAGCCGTGAAAAGGAAAATTTGTACCTCTTAATTTTAACCATACCTGTCATACAACGGAAATCTTGAAATAGCCCGTATGCCTATTAGCTACCACTTTGAGATGTCTATCATACTTTTTTAACATCCTTATGAATATGTCTAACTACTGTAAAAAGGACACTTGGTACCCCCAAATTATACCGTTCTCTAATTTCAAGCCGACTAGCCCACGGACTATTACTCCCAATTGACTTATAACTACGAGTGTAGTGATTCTGATCAACGTATGCGAGTTGTATGTACCTATCTAAAGTGGCGGATGTAACTACTGAACGATGGTATGGAAAAAAATCTTCATCAATAACAATAATTTTGACATTTACCTACTCAAGTAGCTTTTTTTAGTTTGGTATAAGTCATAATCTAAAATTATTCGGTTTATGTAAACGTTTTGGTTAAAACTAAGTATCCACCTTAAAATAAGTTAAATTGAGTTGTTATTTCGAAGACAACGATGACAACCATCCCAACCTACACAGTATAATATCATCAAAATCAAACATTAACAATCAACGAAAACAGACATTGATAAGGGTTCGGCGGGCTCATAACAGCTTAACACGGATTTGTCATTAACTTTTTGTGATCAAAATAAATTGAAAATGAAATAAAGTCAAAGCGTCTTTGTACAGCGAATAGGTTATTTTTCTCTTAGAAAATGCGAACACATCGCCTCTTAAGTTGTCTAAGAAAATCAAGTTAAGTTGGGACCGAGTCGCTATCTACAGCAGCTCCTGCGACGGAATTACCTATTTAAATAGAAGGAAAGGAAGGTAGCGAGACACGTCCACCGTCGCAGCGTGGAATAACGGAATAAAATCAAGGAGTACATACCTAACAACAGTGGAGGTAGGAAACACGACAAATATTTTACTGTTAATAAAAATATCAACTCTTTTGTCATATCACTACCCTATCTTTATCCACTCACTGCTGGATGTGGGCCGTGGGCCTCTCCTATTACTACTACTACCGTAGTATAAAAATATCCGAATGCACTATAAGAAACTGATTGATGTTTTAATTATATTAAGATTTATCGGGTTTTCATTATTATTACATATTTATTTACCTACCTACTGCAATACCTACTTACATTGAAACAAGAAAAAAATATTTGTGATGTCAATTTTTAGTTTTTTTAGGTACATTTAATGATCTAGATTAATTGATTATACAGCCGAGGCGACATCAAAAGTAGCTACGCATATAAAGAACTCAAAAGCGCTTATTCCGTTTCAATATAGGCGTTTTTGACCGTTACATAATAGGTATTATGTGAGTAAAATATGTAGTTTTTGAATTTTTGATAGCGGTCTTACCAGAATTATTTTATTGCATTCAAATATATAAAATATATATTTTAATAAAGTGCGCAAGTAAGTGGCTTGTTTGCACGAGCGTAAGTTCAGATGTTACGAGACACGAGTCATTACAACGTTTTGCGAGTACTAATTACTGCGCTCGGTTGACAGAGGCAGCCGTATGAAAATTTTACGGACGCCTTTTTATCACTATTTTCATAAAAAGTTGTTAGTTTATTGCATGACATCTTTAATTTACTGGATTTAAAAATTTTAAACGATATGGAATATACCGGCAAAATATTTGAATAGATATAATTAAGTACCTTGCTATATGTAGATTGTAAAAGTCCAACCAATGGTTATTCTATGTATTGAATCATGAATTACATTTCATCTAAATTACCGCTAACGTACTATAAATAACATTTGATGGGATATTATTGGTTTAACTAAGATTGCGTTTTAACTGCCCCCGGTATCAAAATTGCTAACCCTCGATTCGCCTTCTACGTGCCCAAGGGACATGCCGCTAGTAAATCGAGTTTACAAGTTTTATAACATTCAAGTAAAAGTCGGAAAGGCTGGTGGTAGTAGACTATATTTTATATAAGAATAATAGACACAAGGGATTCTAAACTCGCGTTAGGTTATCCATCTAAATATGTCCAGCCGGGTCACATACTTCTACCAAAGTTTCTACCACTAGCTTGCGTGACCAATAGAGTACCTACCTATTACTAAATTATAATCAATACAATAACTGTAATTGTGTAAAGAAATTACGTACATCATAATATATTTAAATATGCATTATCTACCACCACGACCTGCGACCGCGGGTCTAACGTCAAGCCTGCGGCCCTACCGCGAAAAACGATATTCGCATATTTCGAGGATTTGTCTCTCTCACTCTAATGACGCCTTCGTTTGGGTGACAGAGAAAAATCCTCGAAATTAACGAATTTCGATTTTCGCAGTAGTAGGCCTGAAACGTCAGGATAATATTAAACGTAAGTTAACGCGATTAAGTCCCGTTTGTCGCTAAAATATAAATATTTAGTAGACATCTGTTCTACTAAATTGTTTATCCAAAAAGTTAACAAGTCACAAATATCTTTGACACTCAAATAGATGCCTTTGACGGGACTTGAACCCGGAACCTCCAGCTTCACTGGTCTTCTGGGTCCACCAACGACGTACTGACTGAGCTACGGAGGCCGTCAAATACCTATTAGTATTACTCATTTTATTGTACAACCATTTTCTAGTTAGCTTCATCTTAGACAACAATGACAATTCTCACGATCGTATCTCTGTCTTTTGGTTCCTAATACAGTTAATTAGTTGCCGATGTTTAATGGCTAATAAACTACAATTCTATATCATTAAAAAAAATTGTTGACGGTTATCGGTAATAACAGGTACTACAAATTTAAATCTTAAGTACAACACATGTAAATGAACCGTTTCAACGCAATTACGGCCATGAGCGTCCTCATAATTGCTAGAATCTTCTGTTCTCAGGCGTTGAGAATGTTTTAGCAAAATGAAAGTGTTGCTCGCAGTGCTTCAAGATTAATGAATCCGCGGTGGGAGCAACTTCATTAGCGATATAAACCACAAACACTCGCTCTGTAGCGGGTACATGTAGTATAAGTAGCTAGGGCACTGGAGAACTTTGTAACAGTGTGCTTACTACGAGTATTAGCTGCCATCTTAGTAAAACGTGGTAGCCCCCCGGGTGCTTAGCCAAGTTGCCAATCGCTAACGCTTAATCGTCAATCGTAAGCGAAAGGCAGCTAACTGTCTTTGTCGCACTAATATGAAAGAGTGACAGAGAGGGAGAATTACGATACGATAAGCGTGGTCGCGATTGGCAACTTGGCTTTGGCTAAGCATCCAGGTATATCCGCTTTTGTTAAATTCGAAAAACTAAATCAATTTCATACCAAATAAATGATATAGTAAGTGTGAGAGAACGTTAAGAATAAATAAATGTAAATATTTGATATCATATTTAAATATACCAAAGATATAATTACCAAATAAAAAAAAATAAAAACCGACTTCAACCGATTAATCCAAGATCGCCGATTTGTTTCCATCATTGGTTTCCTCAAATCCTACATTCTGAATGCTAATTCTTGTAAATGAATGAAATTACCGAAAGCGCCATACATGTGCCTATAACATTTGAAGAGATCCCTCGATTTCTCCAAGATCCCATCATCAGACCCGAACTTGGTGCCAACGGAACCATCTCGGGGTTATACACGTTAGATCACAAAAAAAATTAAATCGGTTCATGATTCTCGGAGATATCGGGTAACATACATACAAAAAAAACCAGTCTAATTGAGAACCTCCTCCTTTTTTTGAAGTCGGTTAAAAATAAACTACTTTGGAAGTGATTTGGAACCTGGCTCAGAATGGTCAGATGCCATGCCATAGATGCTGCTGCATTCAGATTTGCGATATTTTTGTAATTTTTCACTACACTTGCTGTCTAAGCTTTGCTATTGCTTGCATGCGTAGTGGGAGTAATAGAAAAGTGAAATACCCTAGGGAGTAATAGAAATGTCAGTACGTCATTTAATAATATTATGTCTTAAAACTTATTTTTTTGTCGGCAAGTGTGATGAAAAGCATTGTATGCATCACGGTCGGTAAGCGGAATACTAACTCGAGTCATAAAAACCCTCCGCCTCACGGCGTCGGGCTTCTAACACTCTCGTTAGTAATTCCGTACTTACCTCCCTTGATACACAATGTACTATTGTGGAAGTCTATGTTATAACAATATCTGCTTTTTTATCACTATGCGATATTTACGTGAAAATTCTCTACACCAAGACTTTGTAAGTAAATAGGCAGATAAACAATAGCCTTGCAGAAGCATAATACAAACAATGCTACTTCCTTCACGTTACATCTATTTGTACTTCGAACAATATATGGAGCAGACGGAAACGGTACCTACGTGAGATAACATTGTTTTAGTGACGGCAAAAAATGCAGGTAAAATGATACCTTCGCAAAAGTTGAGAAAGGCACCCGGGTTACTACGCTACGGCAGAAAAAGTTGTGTTGATAAAGTACCCGTGGGAAACTTCACTTTTTTTAAAAGAGCATAGTATGTAGGTATTTGAAATATTACTGTGCCTTTCAGGTGTCTACTTAAGTAGTTATCACAATGTTCTTAGTTTGATTTTCTTCGAGAAGTTCTATTTAAACACGTTAGTACTTAGTACACGAAATAACATTATATTTCCTTAGAAACTATCTTACATTTCATTGCCAGGAAAAAACTCACAGTACAATGTTATATTTGGGCGGAAATTTAAATGTCGATCTGATAAAACCAATAATAACAATATGTAATTGCTTACTGAAAACAACAAATCATTACATAGAACACCCTTGTTTATTAAAAATGTATTGTAATGATATAATACCAGAACAGTAACTAAGTACCTATTCTCGATAACAAAACAATAATGTAGCATTGAAGTCTTGGCTAATTGAACACTGACAAAGGACAGCGGGTTATTACGAAATGATGCGTAACAATGACCTTTTTGTGCAGTACTGTACAACGCTAACGTCGCGTCCTTTGGCTGTTAGTGTCTTTCAACGAACGTTCGTGTTTATGTTGAACTGGTCATTAGCACTTTGTGACAGCACATATACAATATTTTATAGTCCAGGTAGGTTAACTTTTCATCGATTGTTTGTGTTTAAACGGCTTTGTTCATTACAGGTATTAACGCATATATTATACCCATTGGATCCAAATGACACAGGTATTTAGCACATTTTTCGATCAACACGCTCGTAACATAAGTCGTATCCGATAACATGGGGTTTCCGCTAACGAAAATACTTGGTAGAGTACCGAAAATGCTCGTTACGTCCACGTGTCGTGATTAGTGTCTAATGGATTCATACCAGATCCTGCCACAGACTTCGTCTGCATTGTAGATAAAGGCATAAGACATTGTAGGTATTCTTTACCGTTTCACCCCTAACTATACATAGTCTGTACTTTTAGTTATTAAAATAAACAAACTCTCCCATCAAATTTGCCCTTAAGCTAGTTTAGGTTAGGTGGAAACAAGACACTATCAAATAAAGTATGTAGTTTAAAATCAGATCGGCTAGTCATAGTTTCAGGTTTTTTTGTACTTGGTAGGTAAAAAAATTGTATAAGTACCCGACATTGTACAGATTGTTTACCTTTATTTAATTAGGTACCTAAAAGTAAAGTATATAGGTCTAGAATTCTTTACATGATTATATGCCTACCAAATAGCAATGAAATTAGTTTTAGTAAAAAGGTAACAGCAGACTGAGTAATTTATAAATCTTATAATATTAGTATTATTGACAAACGCTGCTATTATTTTTACATAAGTATTCAAGGTAGTGTTATTCCCACCTGTTACCACCAACTTGACACCAGTGGTAACAACTGGGATTTTTTTTCCACCTGTTACCACTAGAGTAGGTACTTGGTGGTAACTACTGGGATTTTTTTCCCACTAGTTACCACTAAAATATTTGGTTAGTTACTAAAATAATTAGTTTGGTGGTAGCAGTTGGGAATTTTAATTCCCAGTTGTTCCCAGTGGTGGTGTCAAGTTGGTGGTAACAGGTGGGAATAACCCTCAAGGTACAGTGTTACCATGACCCAGGCTTTTACAAAAATGGGTAATAATACGCTTTACTGGCAATCGTTTTTGAGTATTAAGAGTTCACCAATATTTAAATTAACTGTACAATGTACCGCGTGTCTTGCTTAGTTGTCAAATGCTGTGAGTGGCTGCCGGACTCATCATTGCTTCTAACTGAACTTTTATTTTCGTTTAAATTTAGAATTTTTAATCAAATAATGCTCACGGTTTGGCTAAAAATCTGTACTTTAATGCTCGGTTTCAATAAAAGCCTGCACGATGTTAACACACTGTATTTATGTAGGAAAATCAGTAGACCTAGTTGACGGGCAGATACAAAGCCGCACGTCAAATAACCGAGCAAGGAACAAAGCATACACTGCTTACATAACATTAGCGTATTTGCATAAATCTCAGCGGGCCTGGCATGGAAGATTCCCAGATCCAAAAATGGCAGGCATTCTTTTATACTTTAAAAGCTTTATTCGGCCTGTGGAATTCGACCTTCTCGATCTGGGTCGCGATGAAATCTCGCTGAGACAATTAAGAGCTGACACAAATGAGTCGGCTCCGCTGTGCCGCTAACTGCTTCCTTCGACTTCACAATAAAATAACCGTTTCTGTCTACTCCTTGCGCTGTCTGACTTCCTGGTGCGAACGGAAGCCGAGATGCAACTTTATTAATGATCCGCTGTAGAGCGGTCGATTAATTTATGTTTTGTTGTTTCGATTATACTCTTGTTTATTTAATAAAGTACCGACATAGATAATAACTACTTTAATTTATTTTGTTACTTTTACTTAGAGTGAGATCTAACGTTTTCCACAGACGCGAACCGGTAGAAATTATAATTAAATAGATCATAAGATTTTAAACTAATATGAGTACATCTTCAAACATACATTATCTTAGATATATATTTTTTAGAACAATCGTCTATAATTAATTATTCGTATAAATCAGCTATACACTTTCTGACTTCTAGTGAATAAAATTACATCCCTGTGCTTATTACTAATAAATATCCCTAAAGAGCGGCTTAGGAAGCAACTATGAGCTAGATTAGATTCTGATTAGGTAGATAATTCCATTTAAATATTGAAATGTTGTTAGACCTGACTGCATTAAATGTATTTAATTACAATACTATAAACGTACTAAAAATCCTACATCCTATTTTAATCAGACAACACCGAAAAATTCTTCGAATAAGGAAACTGGTATATACGCTAAACCAGGTCACTTTAGGATCAGCAGTTTAATGACGAAAAGGGCAAAAAGCATTCCAAGAAATCCATTGGCGTCTCAAAGAACTTGACCCTGACGCACGTTTATGGCAATCGTAAAATAAATCCCGTCGAACGACGCGAATGGGTAAAGGAATTTCTGAGGTGATGAACGCGGAGAAGTGGCTTTGTATTCATATTGCTTAGCAAGTGAAGAATGTTTCAACCATATACCACTGATCACGAGATCCACATCAGCCTGCCCTAACAGGAGATCATATTTAAGTACTGGAACACTTCAATGATGCGTCACCTGCGGTCGGTATCCAAATGAAATAATTCTCTCGTAGTCGCTACTCGAAATAGATCCGAGGAGACAGTTCTCCGCAGCGCACAAGACAGTATTGTCTAATCTGACGACAATATCAAGTTGATGGCTTCCTGCTCTTGTTAAGTGGTTATTAAGTACCGACATGGTTGACATCAAACTATTAAAGCTAAACACGTATTATGCAGGTTATACCTATTATAAATCCTACTACATGGTACATAAACCCTACTTGAACTACAGACTTGATTTCCTCATTTTGACCATGAATTACCCATACCCACACTAGGTTACATTCGCGTGGGAAGAGGGTTTACGATCGTGTTTAATAAAATAAACATTATTAACATATAGTGAGAAGGTAAAATCACACTTGTCGGCTATTCCCTGCGAACTTCATAACAAGTATTCGGATTCTGAACAATTTATTAGATTTGTTAATAAATGATTTTCTTTTGTAAAAATTTATCCATCCAATCCAATAATCCAATAAGTAATCATTAGTCCAGTAAAAAAAATTGGTATAATTTTAAAAGAGGTTTCTATTTTTATTCATACTTAGGTATTTAATACTTTCAAGGTTTCCAAAATGGTTACTAATTTTATAGTCTTAATTTTTACACGATATTATTTTTGATCTAACTAAGGAGGTTACAAACTTACTCAACTTGAGAAGTGACCACACACTAAACTTGTTAAAATCACAAAGAAATCCTGCTCAATAAGAAATTTACATGTCAAAATCCCATAAGTACCTAAACGTTTTATTCATAAGAATTATAATTTATAAGGCTGCGCATGTTTGCAGCCACTACGTGCATTCATGTGAAAATTATTAAACTCACATACAACTTCTAGATACCATACCTTCAAGAAGTATTCTAGCTTGAAAAAGAAGCCTGTTCGGAAAACCTCAAAAATTTAATTGATTCAATCTCCAATAACAAAAAAATTATAAAAACGAAAATTATAGACGCATAACGTTTATCATTAAAAGGCATGTCATCCAGAATTTAAATGAAATATTGTATTCGTAACATGGTTCCTTGTAGTTGTAATTGAATTTGAAACCTGCGAATTGGGTAAACAAAACATACGTCAGGCGGTATTTTTATTGTTCTTTGAAAATTCATTCGTAGCTACTACCTTTTGTTTGGCCGCTGATATACGGCGAGTGATATCCAGCCTAAATTTATTTCATAACAATAGGTATACTCTTGGGATCCTTCGCGTTCGCAATAATTCGTGAGACAATCTGTGCTGCTATGATATTTATAATGCTTTCCCAGTTGCATCATCATGTTATTTTTATTTCCACTTATACAAAAATGCCTTAAAAATAAAGGTAAATAACTACCTACTGATACAATAAAAATATACAAAAATACAATAAAAAGAGTAGCAGGTTCTACTGTCAACGAGACTTTACTTACTTATAATAGTTTTAATAATACCTACTTTTGTGACATTCCGTTACATTTGTATAGTTTTTGCTAAAAGGGGAAAGTGCTATGAAAGGAACGGTTTAAAGGGATTAATTTTTACCGGTTTAAGAAGTAAGTACTAGTTTTTTTTTGCATTCTGGCAACAATAATCAACTTACGTCAATATTTCTCTTACTTATTAGTGTTGACAGAATGCAGGAAATTAAAAAAAAGTAGCTACGTTACCAATCACATTCACAAACACAATAAAGCCTGTCGGAGATATGAGTTACTAAATCTAGAAAACGATAAGCAATGTTTTGCTTGGAGTGGTCTTTGCTTGGTCCATGCAAGTTTGCAGGTAGATGATACCAACCTATGAACAGGTGGCTGGTGGCCTGACAGTATAAAAGGTCACTACTGCAGTGTTCATCAATTCATTCCCGTGTTAGACATAGAACGATTCACTCTTGTCTTGTTATGTGAAGGGTTTACATTCTTACGAAGAAAGTTATTTCTATGGTGTATGCATCTATGCATGGACGCAAGCTTAGAACTCTCCATTCGTTTTCTACTACTGCGTAGATGCGTGGATACAAGATTCTGAGTGCTGTTGGTGGCGAGTAACGAGAAGCTAGGAGGCAGATAACTGGAGTCCTGCCCCTCTTAGCTCGGCTGTCATTAGGGTTCCCGATAAAGCCGTAACGTCTTAAACCTGCGTGGTTTTTTTAAACAGGAGTAAGTCATATGCCCTTTCAGCTCCAGCAAAACTTGAGTAATTACAAGTATATCAGCGCTGCCGCGTGTCTTTTTGACATTAGGCCAGTATTTTACAACGAGCATGAGGAACAGCACCATTTACTCGATTAATAGGCAATAAACCCGTCTTGCAGTGTTATTTGCTACTCGTCCTACTCGCATTATGTTTTACTCCTTGGGATAACTTTAGCACGTCGTTAGTTCTAGCTGTTGCACTAGCTAATACAGATTTATGTCGTAAAGTTACTTTTTCCTTATTTTTTGGGTTCCGTAGCCAAGATGGCAAAAACGGAACCCTTATAGTTTCGCCATGTCCGTCTGTCCGCAGCATAGCTCAGTGGCCGTTAATACTAGAAATCTGCAATTTGGTACAGGTATACATATTAATCATGCCAACTAAGTGGTACAATAAAAACCCTACACTGAGCATGGCCCGACATGCTCTTGGCTGGTTTTTTTATAATTGTATTATATTAATAAATTTTACCTTTTCGTACCCTGAGAAAATTGCATCTCAACACACCAAGTTAGTAGAATAGTATTAAAAAAGTGTACCCAGCATATAAATAAATATAGGTATTCATTGATTATTATTTAACAGTAAATTTCCGAAAATAAAAAATGCTGCACCTGCTTGCTTTATAAATCACATACGAATTAATAAACGAACTTCGGTAATGATCGAAAAACATATGCTAGAAATGGTTGCAAAGGTACTTTATCTAAATCTATACGAAATAAATGCTTTGAATATGAAATGAGACGTGACTCTTAAGTCTAAAATCCAAGTAGTTAAGTACATCCATCTTATCGAGATCAAGGGGCTACCATCTCTTAAACGCGACTCAATTTAGGTTCAGCATGTCAGTTTTTGACAGTTATTCAAAGGAACTGACACATCGAGATTCTGATTAGGTCCTAAAATCGTTTTAGTGATTATATACATTTCAATCACAAAGCACCTAGCACTAGCACCAGCACCTAGCACCCAGACCAGTCTTTTCTGCTCACAAGCACTGCACGGTTCTCAAGTCCTCAAGACGTATAGCAGTAGGACAGCAACAGTTACTGCTATTCAGCTACCAGTCTGTTATCAGTACCGCTACTGCGCCAGCATAGTACTGACACAATTTGAACGTCTTCATAGTTTATAGTCTCTGTGATATTTATTACAAGTAGAAACCACCCATCGTCAGTAGAAACTTAAAAAATGTAAATAAACCTAAAAAATTGCATTATTTCCTAATCACGTTATTTTTAACACTGTCTTGGTTTTATTACGAAATTAAAATAGAATAGACCTTGAACAAATTCAAATAAAAGAAGAAATTAAAATAGACCTTGAAAATTTACATTTTTAGTTATAGTTATTGATATTTATCCTACGAACAAATAAAACATGGAAGCCGCACGCCATACTAAATTACCTTTCAAAAACGGTCCTGATTTTTAGTTGACAAGTGTCACCCCCTGTTCAATGCATCACGGCAATGAATTTGAATGTCAACCTATAAAAACTTAAACCGCTATCGCCATTTAAAAACAGTTGCGATTAGTCCATTAAAGTTTTGATTGGCGATATTCATTAAACATTTGTCAAAGATGTTGCGCCGAAATATGCGCGGTGTTACGAAAAGCGCTATGTCCTGCCCATCTTGACACAATTGAACAATTGGTTTTGGGGGCATTTTTGAGCTGGCAGACGTCCATGTTATATATGGTCGCAGTATTTATCAGCATTAACGTAAAATATATCTGCAAACGTGTTTCACAATATTGTGTCAAAAACGTCAAATGTTATTGAAAGTTAGCCGTATATGTTTACATTTTTTTAGATTCTACTGGTATAGGTATATAAGTATGTCGATGAATCCAGTGTTCGCGCATTCCATTCCTCCAACAGGTATAGTTGAATCTTATCAGTGATATTACGCTTATCAGTGGAGAGTGCAGGCTGTTGACATGAATGATAACAAGTATTAAAGTAAGCAATTAAACGACTGCAATTACATTACGGCTTTCGTAGCTTAATCAGTAAGGCTCTTGTCTACGAAGCTAGCTCCAAATTCGAATCCCAGACATCCCTTGTATGTTTATCATAAATATGTGTTCCTTAGACATGGTTGTTTCTATAGTAGAAAACAAAAAAAAAATAAAAACATACGGTTGAATTTTCATAGCATTTGATGTCTTTGACATACCGTGAAACACGTTCGCAGGTATATTTTTAAGTTAATACTCATTTTAAGTTAGTGATAAAACTAAGATTGTGTTCTAAAATTGCGTGATTATGAAATAATGCAAGTTTTTAGGTTTGTTTACTTTTTTTTGTTTTCTACTGTCGAACGGTGTACGACGTACGTATTTCAGTATCTATCAACAGTAAGAAAGATTTTTAATTGAAAAGGTACTTTTAATTGTGATGTACGTGACATAACTGTTCTTGTTTAGGGAAGCCCTATGTCTATATCATGCCAAAAGATAAAGAGATTTAAAAGCCGTTTGATAAATAATTGTGTAAGGTTGTCAAATAATATTAATTGTATTTTAATCTAGACGGCCTGGGTCGCGTTTTTTGCTGTTAGCCTCTCTTTCTAGCCAATAATAATATGTGCGTGCGTTAGAGAAATTGTAAAATGTACCTAACTTTATAAAACGCGACCTTGATCAAGTTATGATTTACGAGTATAGTGACATTAAAGATATTCTCGATTGTTTAAGTGACAATGTGTTATATGAATTGAAAGTATTTTTTCTGTTATTTACAGCGAATATTTATATGTAATGTTTGCCACGTCACGGACGTCCCTAGGGCGTGGGGGGAGCGGGACGCTCTCGTATTTATAGCGGCGGAATGCAAGGCCCTCCACCAGCCACTGTCAAGTTCATTACTCGTGCCCCATCTCGCTTATTCAATGGCCGATCATACGTTTAACTCGTAGGAAATCGCCTACGCATCAAAGATGGGATGTCATAATACTCATAATTATGCTCATTACGGTAGAAACAGGGTATTATCCAAGAATAATAGGAAATGTACTCACTACTCAGGTTTAGTAAATAGGTAGGTACATAGTATACAAGATGTTATAAAAAAATATTTGAAAAAACAAGTCCCGCTGAGTTTCTTGCCGGATTCTTCTCAGGAACAGTGGTGTAGGGTTAGAACCGGAGTAGCTTTTTTTCTCTCTCATTGGTTATTTAGTTTAACGACTCAAAAGCCCTCGATGCTGGGCCTAATTGAATAAGAATATTTTGACTTTTGACTTTGACAAATCCCAACAATTTTATTCATCAATTCATTCATTAACATTAAAATTAACCGACCAAGTACCTACACGTTCGTACATTTTCAATCAAATTATTAAGTTAGCTTTCAAAAGCAGCGAAGCCATTAGATATTGTGTATTAATAGATTTTTATTTTAGCAGGGTTACAAGAACGGAGTGGTGACGAACGTAAGTTAAAATCAATATTCATAAAGTAAACATAAGGAAAGCAATAATATTTTAGGGATGTTTTCGGGTAAATACTACTACAAGTATTTCTATTTCCATCTTAGCATTAAGGGCGTACTTATTGTGGTTTTCTCCATAAACATTGCTACATAAATTTATATTCAAGACTTTCCCCCATATTCATAAACGTTTGTTAACTTAACAAGCCGCTAATAATTGTTTGTTCCTTTTGCTCTTATGGACACATTGTTAAGACCGAAAGGGACAAACAATTATTAGCGGTTTGTCAAGTTAACAAACGTTTATGAATAAGGGGTTTATTGTTAATCATAATTTTGTAAACCAAATTAATCTGATCTGAACACATGATAATATTGATAACAATGCAGTGTTCACACTTTTGAACAATATAGTTACTTAGGTATTCTTTGGCTGTTTCCACTCGGTTTCAGTGCCAGGACGGGGTTGGCACCCTCAGCAGGACGTGCCTGATACTTCCCGGCACGACATATTTTCCTATTTTGCGAATGGAAATATTTAAAGTAAGTATTTTGCAGTTAAAAGAGCATGACATTTTTAAAACATTGCTGGAATTATTGGCTAAGCAGAACATATGGCTTTGGTGCAGCTGTATACACATATTGTAATGAATTTCCATTTTTTTATTGCTAAATGTGGCCAATATGCTCAGTACATGATTGATTAGTATGTCGCCGCGAGATAGATTTTCCATCTTTTGCTAACCATTATGAATATATAAGAGGGATGGATAGTCTATCTCGCGGCGACATTGTCGCACTCATCCTGTGCCAATATAAGCCTACAATTCAGTATTACTATTCCAATGAAGGTTGTCAGAAAAAAAAACCTATTATTATTGTACTTGGAATGTATGGCCAATATGTCCATCAATGAATATGCGCACAGACTATGCGATAGACATTTAACTAACTGGTTGCCTTACACCTACGTAAATTAAAAGTACCGATATGTGAGTATTTATTGATGATTGATTGATAGCCCTGTCCTAGAGTCCCAGTATTTAATGGTAATCCTTAATCTCAATCTGAAGCATCAGAGGTACGAATCATGGAATATTTTAAGTAGATTACAAATAAATAATCCAGTGAAGTTATAAAGTAAACTTCACTGGACTAACCATAAAGTAAATGGGTCGTTTAAAAATATTGTACGTAATTAAGGGTTTAGGTAATGAGAAAGAGCGTAACCCAAAAATATAACGTTGAGGTGCATTCAGACCAAACGAGCATTCGCTATTCTATCCCCCACTCTGCGAAATCAACGAATCACGTTTTGTGTAACGAACGAATTTCGTAGAGTGGGGGATAGAATAGCGAATGCTTGTTTGGTCTGAATGCACCTTTAAATTTTGTTTTCATGAAAGCACTTAACTTTTTTTTTGTAATCATACAGGGCCAATATTGCCATGCATAATTGTTATGTTTATGTGCTAATGTTTCTTTTTGACAATACATCTCTTGATTGGTGCACAGTATAGAAGGATAATATATGGGTAGTATGATCAACTAGGATTTGTAACGAATCATTGACCCCAGAACGGAAGACTTCATTAAATTAGTCTCGTGACTGCGATTGTGTTGCGGTGAGATGCGCGGGCGTACTAAACTCGGTAGGGTAATAATAAACTGTATGGAAATAAATACGACGGAATTCATTTGGTTTTAAGAGACACCGCCGCCTATAGGTGCATTTAGACCAAACGAGCATTCGCTCATGCTATTCCCCACTCCACGAAATTCGTTCGTTACACAAAACGTGATTAGTCGAAATTCGTTGATTTCGTAAAGTATGGAATGAGCGAATGCTCGTTTGGTCTCAATGCACCTTAAGATTGAATGGCTGTATTAGCATAAAGAAAAACTACGATCAACACTTAAACTTTCTTAGGTCAGATGAAATGTCCGAACCTAGTAATTCTTGATTTAACTAATTCTTAAAGTTATTTGAGAGCTGAATTAGAATTCTAATTAAAAAAACGTGAAAGAACTCTTGAAAAGGGAAACTCTAATTTCAGTTTGAAGGGCGACAGAAGTTTGGACGACTTTGAGTAGGTACCTATATAGATTTCATCATCATCATCATATCAGCTGAAAGTCCACTGCTGAACTGCCTCCCCCAAAGATTGCCACAATGACCGGTCCTGTGCCACCCTCATCCAGCGGACTCCTGCGACCTTCACCAGGTCATCAGTCCATCTTGTGAGGGGCCTATAGATTGAAACCTATGTTATTTTTTTATTGTACAATAGTCCCCTTATTCATAAACGTTTCCTAACTTAGAAAGCCGATAAGTTCTGTCGTTTCGGTCTCATCAATATATATACAGGGTGTATAATAAGTAACCCGACAAACTTGAAGGTACTCCTGACCACATTTTGAGACAATAATGTCATATGAACTCTTCTAGATTCGACTTAGTTTCGGAGATAATGACATGTTTTTCAAAAAACTATTTTAATCGTATCTTACTGAAAAATGCCTGCACAATTAAAATTCTTTCACTATTGAAAACTACAGGTGCTAAGTGATGTAATAAAACTGATGAACACCAATATATAAATAGATTTATTACTTTGAATCAGATAATTAACATACAGCGTTTAATAATTAATAAGTGCTTGATTTTAATCGTTAATTACAATAATTAAAAAGTAGTTCTGGTAAACCAACGATGTTCTCGTGTCGAGTGCCAACCCCGCAAAAAGTCCGCGCCCCGCCATGTACGCCGGTTTTATTCAACGGAGTGGCGCCCTCTGTCGGCCGGAAACTGCCTCTTGCCGCCAATAATGTCACCGGAAGATGCAGGCAGTGGTGGTTGTCCGATGTTGCCAACACGGCCATGCTGCGCGGTGTCAGCGCCTGACACCATACATGCCGCAAATATGATCCTGAAACATATTGTGGAATGAATAAAACTGTATATATATTAGTATTACATTAAAGTACAATCTCTCTCTCTCTGTGTAACCCTTGTTTTGCGTACCAGCCACAGATTTGAACTGCATCGGGCATCATGACCCTCGCACTCAAAGAGCGAACGCTTCACTTGAGAGACCGAGTTGATCAAGTTGCACCGTTGCAGCCGACATATCTCAGAAATATATTTAAAGTTTCATACACTCACAGAGCGAACCGCTTCTCTTAAGTATATCAAAACCACCTTAAATATAACCATAGCCTGCCGACTCGTACGCAAAACACTTTATTAATTTACTTTATTTGTACTGACTTTGGAATGGAATTTAATTAGTTTTTCTAATAAGTAATAACTTAATATATGTACTTGGATTCAATAAATAATAAATAAAAATGAACAAAGTATTCAAAATATTATTTTAATTACCTACATTTATTTACCCATTTGCCAACACGGAGTACTCACAGAAATTATTCTGATTCCCAGTCATGGATTTTGATCCACGGCTTTATATTTTCAGCTGCTGCCGTACCCGTATACTTTTTATTACTGCGTTCTGACCCTCTTAAATCCGTCACCTCATATCGGTCATTTCCTAATACGCTTTTTATTTGAAATGGACCTTTGAAAATGGGCATCAATTTGGTACTTTGGCCATCGTTATTCTTGCTTTGAATTTTTATAAGTACAAGATCACCAACAGAATATTTCCTTGCTTTTATTCTTGAATTGTCAAACCTCTCTTTTTGACTTATCGCACTGGCTTTTAGATTCTCATCCACTTTCTTACGCAAATCGGTCACATCTGTAAGTTCCCCGTTATCAAGTTCCCTACCCATAATATTATCCCCATCAGTTCTCAAGCGATACCCAAAGAAAACTTCACTTGGCACTGATTTTGTAATTTTATGAACTGTACTATTCAAGCCCTGTTGCAACATTGTAACGTACTGATCCCAACTATCCTCTTCGCTATTGGCACCTAAGGTTCTCATGGCATCTAAGATTGTTTTATTAAATCTCTCCACCTGCCCGTTGGAACGGGGCATACCGGTAGCAATTGTATGCAACCGAATATTTTTTTTCGCACAGTATTGAGTGAAGTCTTTAGATGTAAAAGCAGTACCTGCGTCACTAATAATTCGCCTAGGGTTACCAAAATGTTTATAGACTTGGTCTAGCTCGGTTATTACCTCAGCTGAATTTGTTGTCTTTACTGGAAAGATAAATACAAATTTGGTAAACGAATCTACCATCACTAGCAAATACTTGTTACCGCATTTTGATTTCACAAAAGGACCTAAATGATCTACGTGAAGCGTATGGAATGGCTGGGCATATTTCGGTAATGGATACAATTCTCCTTCTTTAGGACCGCCTTTTATTTTGTAATAAATGCAATTGATACAGTTTTTAATATATTTTTTCACTGTATGTCTTACTCTTGGGAACCAATACAAATTTTCAATACGCTCCACGGTTTTATCTACCGAAAAATGACCCACATCGTCGTGGTTACTTTTTATAATCTGCCAGATACAAGATTTTGGTACAACCCAACGACGACCTCTGTTAGTTCTTCGGTAAACTTTATTACCTAGCATCTCATATTTACTGAAAATGTCCCCGTGTTCCTCGGCTTGTCCTGACTCTAATGTTTCTTTGATTTTAACTAGCTCTGGGTCTTGTAACTGCACGGACATTAACCAATCCCCCTCAGTTATGGACAACACTACTTCGGATTCGTTTTTCTCTCCTGAAGGGACCGGGTTTCGGCTTAATGCGTCAACGTGTTGCATACGAGAGCCCTCCCTATGATGTATTTCAAAAGCAAATTCTTGTGTTAATAAAACCCATCTTGCGATGCGAGGGATTATTTCTTTTTTTGTTAATGCATATCGAACCGCATTACAATCCGTTATTATTTTGAAAGGAGAGTCCAGTAAATATAGCCGAAACTTTTGTAACGACGATATGATCGCGAGCAATTCAAGTTCAAAAGAATGATAACGCTTTTCGTCTTCTGTAGTTTGCCGACTATAATAATGGATTGGTTTTTCGCCCTCATCAGTGACTTGCATAAGGATACCAGCTACACCTTCTCGACTAGCATCTGTGTACAAAATTTTCTCTTTCGACGGATCAAACATAGACAAAACGTTACTTGACATTAATTTTTCTTTTAACATCAGAAATGCTTGTTCATGACTATTTTCCCAAACCCAGACAGAGTCTTTTTTCAGCAACTTCGTCAGCGGTGCCGAAAGCATTGCGCAATTCTTAATAAACTTACGAAAATAGCTTATTAAACCCAAAAACTGACGAAGTTGGTGAATATTTTTGGGTGTTGGGAAACATTTCACCGCTTCTAATTTAGAATCATTGGGCATAACTACGTTTGGCTTTATTTTGTAACCGAGAAATTCAATTTGAGATTTAAAAAAGTGACACTTTTTTAAATTAAGCGTTAAACCGTTTTCACGAAAAATCTCTAGCACTTGTTCAAGCAATTTAAGGTTCTCCTCAACAGATTTCGTAACTAAATACACGTCATCAAGATAGACAATTACATTTCCAAATCTCAAATTTCCTAAAACCTTATTCATCATTTCCTGAAAGCATGCCGGACCGTTCACTAAACCAAAAGGGAGCCGTAAAAATTCGTAATGGCCGTCTTCCGTGATAAATGCTCCTTTAGGTATTGAATCGGGGCTCATTAGTATTTGGTAGTATCCACTTTTTAAATCGAGGCTGGTAAAGCACTCGTTTCCTTGTAACCTATCTACTAAATCTTCAATCCTAGGCATAGGATATTTGTTTTTAACTGTAATCTTATTTAGGGCCCGATAGTCTATGCATAGTCGTTTTTCTCCATTTTTCTTGCCGACTAAAAGCGCAGGGCTCGCATAGGGAGAATTACTATGTTGCACTATTTTGTTAGCTAACAACTCATCTACCATATCCCGAATCACTTGTCTATCTGCTGGAGACGATCTAAAAGGTCGACATTGAATTGGGCGGGGATCCGTTACATCTATTATCATTTCGTGATTATTTGCTTTGCCCAATTCCTTGACATTCCTAGCTACACAATCACTATATTTACGAAACAAAGTCATCAATTCGGCATGGTTCGAATCGGCATCAAGTTCAGTCACATCAATAGTACTGCAAAATTCGTTCAAAGTTTTAGCATAATCAAACTTTAAAACTGTACCTATTCGAGAATACATCAAGTCGGGGCGTTCCGTCACGTTTCGACCAATCAAAATGTCGCAACCATCTAGATCATCCATTACGTAAAAATCTACATTGTTTACATTCACGGAGTCAAGTTTCAAATTGGCCTTAAGCACAGTAGTAACCGTTTTTAACATATGTTTGGAAAATGCTTGTAAATTTACCGGTGAAGCTAACTTTGTCGACTGTAAACTATGTTTAGTTACTAATGACTGTGATATAATTGAACAGCTACTTCCCGGATCAATGAATGCGTCATGAACCAAAACATCATTCAGAACTACCTTCTTTACGAATTTGTTCCGCGAATTCGATGACGACACAAACTTAGTCTCAGGTTTTTCGGTTTTTTGTTCTACTTTAACATTTTTCTTTCGATTACATGTAGACTCAATATGGCCTCTAATCCCACAATATTCACACTTTATATCACATTGCATTCGTTTATGATTTCCGCCACATAGAAAACATTTAATTATTTTTCGCGCTTGTGAACTACCTTCGTTGGAACCGGATGACATGGCTCGACTGTTTGTAGACAAAGCTGAATTAGTTGAGGTATTGACTTGCGACTGAATTTGATTTGCCTTTGGTAATGAACATGACACGTTTGTTTGTTTCTTTGCTTTATATGTCCGGCTATGTAAATAACTTGCGAATTGATCACATGAATTAAATGAATTTGCTTCTATGTTTCCGTCTCCTATATTCCCGAGAACTATTGAAATAACATCCTGATCTGAGAAATTTAGACGCAATCGATCGAGTTTACATTTCTGGTCAAAATAAAATTCATACAGAGATTGATTATCAACTGGCTTCCGTTCGATTATTTCCTTTAAAAATTCGAACATATTTCGTTGGATTTGAAAACTAACCGATAACTTAGTATGCCAATCTGACCATTTCCATGAGGGCCATTGGTGATCAGTGCGCAGCAATGAGTCATACCACACTTTAGCTGAACCTTTTAACTTATTCAAGGCTTGATAACGGGTTATTTCATCAGACCATGAGAAAGTACTTGCGTAAGATTGAATTATTCTAAGCCATGAGTTAATGTCATCTTTCAAAGGGTCAAACTCGGGTATTATGTTGTGCAAGGTATTCGTATTATTGTGACTTACAGTTTCGGGTCCATTTTTGCGTAAAGGCTTACTTGACCGTTCTCGTTTCCTTCTCTTCGGAGGTGGAGGTGACGGGGTTCGGGCACTCTCACTGTCAGAACTTAAAATGCTACTAGAACTACTGGATGATCGAGCGCGTTTATGTTTACGGGTTTTCTTCTTATTCTTCCCCATGACGCGTGGATAGAACACTTCTGATGAAAACTACAGGTGCTAAGTGATGTAATAAAACTGATGAACACCAATATATAAATAGATTTATTACTTTGAATCAGATAATTAACATACAGCGTTTAATAATTAATAAGTGCTTGATTTTAATCGTTAATTACAATAATTAAAAAGTAGTTCTGGTAAACCAACGATGTTCTCGTGTCGAGTGCCAACCCCGCAAAAAGTCCGCGCCCCGCCATGTACGCCGGTTTTATTCAACGGAGTGGCGCCCTCTGTCGGCCGGAAACTGCCTCTTGCCGCCAATAATGTCACCGGAAGATGCAGGCAGTGGTGGTTGTCCGATGTTGCCAACACTATGAGTTTTTATCTTGGTATATTCATTGATTAACGTTAGAGAAAATAAGAAAACGGTTTCAGAAAAATATTTCACAAAAAAAAAATATTGTAAAACACTTATATCACAAACAAATAACTTTTTTTGTCCGAAAATGACATATGTCTTGAAACATTTTTTACATTTCGACATAAAAAATGCAATGGTGAAGTTTGTCGGGTTACCTACTTATGAGCATCCTCTATAAGATCGAAAGAGATCACCGATGTTTATTTGCTTATTTGCGCTTGCTAGGTTGACGTTTAAAAAAGTAAATAATTTAACATTTTCAACGCCACGTCAAAAACAAAAGCTGTCACTCAGACGCCAGTTGCACAGTGCGTGTACTACAAGTATAGGTATTGCTATGCGGACTTATAGGTATATCGGTCTTTGGCGTTGACTTACTGATGTCCAAAATGTTAAATAAAGCGCAGTATTTCTCTACGACGATGGTATTTACAACAGTACTGAAATATCGGAAACTCAAAACTATTTATTAATTTACTATAATACTAAATAACCTGACATAAAAAATGTTTCTTGTAATATTTCCCTATAAATACCTGCATGCTTCACTTACACCTATAATTATAATATACATTTTTCAGTACAGTTCCTAGTAAAAGAAAATAAATTAAAAGCGCCGCTATATAATTATACGAACGCTAGTGATGTGACACATACATAGTATTTAATATTTTTTATTTTTATGTAATAACATACCTATTAACTCCCTTATTCATAAACGTCTCCTAACTTAAAAAATCTATAAGTATTGTTTGTCCCTTTCGGTCTTATCAATATACCGAAAGGAACGAACGGTACTTATCGGCTTGCTAAGAAAGGAAACGTTTATGACTAAGGGGGTTATAATGTGGGGGTAAGTACCTACTTAATACTAATGAAACAAATGGTAAAGTTATCAATTGAACTTGAAGAAGAATACTAGAGCAGAGAAGGTATTCTTAATTTGAGCATGCCCCTTTTGTCCATTGTGCTAACAGTCGATCCACCCATTCCCAGCTTTAGCTTAAGGTTAGATGGTTTGTTCAAAGTATTGACTTTTCAAAAAGCGGCACGCCCGAAAACCATTAATGGAAAACACTAAAAGAAGAGTAAACGGTAGCAACCTTCGTGCTGAATTTCGCTCGAAACGGTAGTTTCCGATTTCATGAATATGCATATTTCCCTAGAAAACGTCGGGCATATATAATTCACGAATGTAGACAAACTTTTGACACTTATAAGAAAATAATCAGGGTGCTTAGCCAAATTGCCAATCGCTAACGCTTAGTAGCGTATCGTAGTTTTCCCTCTCTGTCACTCTTTCATATTAGTGCGTCAAAGACTGTAAGCTGCCTTTCGTTTAAGATTGACGATTAACAAACTTAATTATTGATCCTACTTTTTCGTGAATTATACCTACTATAATTCCACTCAAACTTACCAATTTTAGAAATAATTCGAGTTAGAATAATACATAATTTAGCGAGACAGAAAATAATATTCAGCTCCTGGCCGAACCATGTTCATAAAAATTGGTGCAAAAAAAAACACTGCAGATGTAACACATTATACACAAAACACATAATCGGAACAAGATTTACAGAGCTGTAAACTGTTCCACGAGTCATTTACAATGATATAGTATAACTTTTAATAACTTTGTTAAAGTCAGGACGTGCTCGGCGTCGCAATTGGCTACTCAAAGTAATGGCAACCGGACAAACGCGGTTAAAACTTATTCCCGTTTTCAATATCGCTAGTATCGCTACGTACTCGTATCGGGCACTTACAGTTGTGGATACATTTCTACTATCGTAAACTTTCAGTGCGGGATGCCTCACAAATTGAACGCATAATATATTATATTTGAACTATACTTTACATTATTTTGATCTAGCTAAGGTTGAACTCAGATTGTAATGTTATAATGTATCAGAATCCGTTTCAGAATGAATCAGAATAAGGATTCGATAAATATTATTCCCTATGAAATAATTTGTTACATTGCCTTTACAAAAAGAAAACACCATCATTAAATCAGAGTCATTTAGATTCTTAGTGCTCATTAAGGTGCACTCAGACCAAACGAGCATTCGCTATTGTATCCCCCACTCTACGAAATCAACGAATCACGTTTTGTGTAACGATCGAATTTCGTTGAGTAGGGGGTTAGAATAGCGAATGCTCGTTTGGTCCGAATGCACCTTTATTGTAGCGACATGCGTGACATAGGTATTACGCATACATGAACATAATATGCGTAGCGTACTATAAAAAACATAATTTAATTATAACAAAAGTCGGGTGAACGAAGTCTCAAAACAAGCAATTTGTATAGTTCATATATAATTAATATTTTGTACGTAAATATGTATTTATGCTAATTTCGTTTTAGCAGAATACGCTGCTATAATACAATATAATTATATGCTATAGCTATGACGCTTGTTTTTCACGTTTTTTTTATGTGGAATAACTAACCAGTAAACGTTCTTTGGTTAATACCAAAGAACTTTAAACCATATTCAAGTTGCCATTAAAATATATTTACTTACTACTTACCTTGTCTATGCGACAACATTTCAGAACTTCGCCAAAGAGTTTACTTTATTTACCTACCCATCATTAAAGACATTGATAGAGTTTTTTATACATTTACTAACTTTAATATATTATTAAATAGAAACAAGGTATATACCTACTTGTTATTAAGTTACAGAACAAATGTAAACCTCAAAATATAATACATTTTCCCTTTGGAGAAATATATCATTAATCATGTCTCATCTCATCCGGGCCACGAGCCAAAGCCGATAATAGAACATTAAGGAGGTAAGTAGGTACATAACTTTCTGACAATTTAATTAAACTAATTAAAAGTATCAAATGAGCATAATTTGCATATAAATTATGTATACAATTTGACGGTAATTATACTAATAATGCTGGCGTTACATACAATTAATATAACTAAATATACCTATATGCCTACTGTAGATTTTTATGCTTTGTTAAAGGAACCAACAATTCCAATTAATTCGAAACGAAATAAATAAAAGTGTTTCGTAGCAATTTTTTACCGTCTGTTACAGAGGAAAATTTTGCCTATAAAAATATATATTTCAAAATCATTCGTCACCGGGGTTATTTCATCATCGCTGCAAGTGCAAATCATTGATTGTAAGGGTGAGTGAATTCTACAATTCTTTTAAGGTTCATCATATCAACCATGAGCCTCCCCAAAGATTGCCACAATGACCGGACCTGCGTCAGCCTCATCCAGCGGACTCCTGCAACCTTCACCAGGTCAACAGTCCACCTTGTGGTTGGGTGCTACTCACGCTGCACCTTCCGGTTTAAGGTTACGTTCTATTGATTTAAAAAGAGTGAGCTAAGTATCGTAGGTATCACCATTCTACCATTCAAAAGTTTCATAAAACGTGAAAGTCTTATAACATTTTATTAATTGCCTCCTGTGTGTCGCGCCATAACTTACAGAAGCAAAAAATGGACAGCCCGAGAGGGACTAGTGACTAAAGAAAAGATTCCTTCAACAACTTTATACAAGCTAAAACCGACCAGAGTGCCTACCATGAGCTCCGTGAGCTTAACGCGGACTTTCTGTCCATCTCGCTCACACTCGCGTATTGGTGCGAGCGAGAATAATAGAAAGTAAGTCCGTGATCACACTGACGGCGGCAGCTCATGGTAAGCAGCCGCAATGTACCCTGAGTTAGCAAGTAACGTGTACGTTAGCGTTTACTCGATACTTAAATTAGTCTGTCACGCTCGCTCCAATATATCAGTACGACCGTAACAGACTGCTTTACGTATCGAGTAATCGTTAACATGCCAACTCATGGTACGGCTACTGTTCCTATAGTTGAGTTTTCAGTAAAGTAGAAACGATATTAAGTGTTATTTATCAACGTCAGCCCTCTTGAACCTATTGTATGCTTACTTGAAAACTTTATTCAACCATTAACCTATTTTACTGGTCTATGGAGCGTGTTTACTGCTGTCAAGGTGATATTCTGAACATTTATTGCAGTCACTTCTGCAGTTCTGTTATATTAACGACTTGTTTACAACTAAGTGAAGACGGTTTCTGTAGAATCCGTTCTCTACACATTCGGACTTTGCAGATTTGCCTTTCTTAACATTTATGTGGAAATGTATAAATACCTATCCACCGATTTACCGATGAGTGTAAATCTAGTTGAAAATAATTAACTAGCAACAATCAAGTAGCAAGATTGTTTTATATTCATGAAATTATTAGGATTTGCACATCACATAGGCATACATTTTTATCCTCCAAAAATATAATAACATAAAATATTACTAAATAATTTTAGAGAATAAGTTTTTGTGGAGTAAATCAAATTTGATGTGAGTTAAGTAGTCCGACTACTATATAAATATAAATATCAGCCATATAATTATAGTCATTAGCAGCGAAAACTGAGTGGGCTCGATCCCCACCTCGGACGTTGGTCAATTAGGTGTTTTTTCATTAGTATTGGTAGTGGTATCAATACATTTTAGCAAATAGTTTTCTATATATTTGGCATAAAGCACTATGTGCAAAAACAACTACAACGAAATAGTTGGTTCTGTCTTTAACCCGGCGATTTAAAATTTCAGGTTTTATTTTGTTGTTATTCATTAAATGATATAACTGACATTATTTTTTACTAATAATTAAAATTGATAAGTGTACGTGTTCCCTAACGTACGTACCTTAAATACAACAACTACATTTACTTTTAACAACCAAAGTAACTAGAGGGGTTTACAAAATACATCTACGTTCGAACGAAACGAAACTGGAGTTGCTGAAACACGAGAAATTCGTATTGGAGACCGGAACAAAGCGAAGATTGAGTTTGGTCCAGAAAATACAATGTTACCTCAAAGTTGTTACAGGAATGTCAGGAAATTTCCCAATTAATCTGTTCGGGTTAGATTTGTAACCAATAATTGAATTTTGTGTGGGCGTTAGGTACCGGATAGGTATGTCCAGGCTATCCATTAATATAATTAAATCTAAATATTGGTGAGGATCACAAGGCCAAGATCGAAAATAATCCAATGATTTGTATTTAAATGGAGTAAAAAATAATTTAATTTTAAAATTATAACAAATGTGAGACTCAAACTTATATTTTTAAGATATTTAGCGAATCGGGCTAATAGCGTAATTTAATTCGATGCGCAATTATCGAGTTAAATACCTACGTGAGAAACCCGGTAAATATATCTCAGTCATAACGTTACTTCTGCCACTGGAAAATAATGTTAGTTATGTAATTCTAAATACAAAGTTGGAGTTTTGAAGCAATAAATAAAAGAAAACAAGCAAATTTCTCGTTGATTAACTTAGGTATGTAGATTTTATAAGAATAATAAAGTTTATATATTCTGTGATAAAAACGAAAAGCCGGCGAAGTGCGAGTCGGACTCGCGCACGAAGGGTTCCGTGCCAATATCAATTCATCATAAGAAATCACGTACCTACCTATATTTTTTAGTATAGCGAATACAGCTTCTTTTAAAATTCCAACTATCTAACTATCTCGGTTCACTACAGACAGACAGACAAACACCGGAGCTTTCGTATATATATATATTATAAGGCCCCTATTATATATGTATATATTTATAATAGTGCCTTTCCCTTTGGGTACGAAACTCTAAAATGGTCCTACTACGCGAATTACGTTTCTCCCTCAAAATCCAACTGTGCTGTGCATATTTATTTTGGTCTGATGACAATGCAAGTTTTAAGGATTTTGTCCTCGCTTTGGTAGTATCGCGTGGGTTGTGAACGTTGTGGTAACTAAAGCAAGGGTTTCTATTCTACCTGCTGCCGTTGGGTGAGCGATTTTTTTTCCAAACACCTTTGCAACCAGTTTTACGTATTTTCATTTTATTACCTATTTGAAATAAGACGTTAGTTTGTCAAAATGTTTCACTGATCGTCATTATGTGAACATTATTAGTTAATCCTTACTGAAACTTAGATTCGGTCCCTATACCTAATGTTCTTATACCTCCTCTGAATCATCAAACATTTGACTAGACCGGTATCTGGTAGATAGGCGGGTGACTAAGTATTTTTGAAACTACCATTTAATTGACCTCAAAATAAAAGAAACAGGACGATTTCAAGCTGATTGACTTGTTACCTATTTGTTCCTTCAAACACCGTAATTTCAAACTCATATTTATGTAAAAAAATAATCGTAACCATTTTTGTATGATTATTTTTGTTCGTCGTCAAACTCAAGTTTTTTTTTATTTATGAATAGAATATTTTGATGAGTGAATTGTTGAACGGAAACCAGAACGGAACATCGACTGTTCGACTTATAGGTAATATAACAAATTGAATAAGGATCTATTTATTATTTGTGCTACTTATATTTATATTATATACCCTGGTAATATTTTTGGTCCCGAGGTTCTCGCTAATTAGTCATTAACAACAAACTATCCACTTAGATTCTTACTTGTACTTCGCGAACGCGGCTGAGTCCACTTTGCTACCTACTTATCTTCTCAGTGTGGCTTGAATGTTCTTCCAAGTACTTTAGGGTACTTTAGCAGCATACTTTACGAGTTTTCTTAATTATTTCGAACCAACTACAGAAAACGAATGTGTTGCACTGGTGTTAAAGGTTTAATCGACTTCAAAATACAAAAAGAGATTATCATTTTAGGCAGTCTTATGTGACAAAAGTTATTAAATAGTCTGAGAATGTGTCTATTTAAGGTATTTTGCTGGATCAAAATGTATGTACTTATATATTTTGTTATTGCTCCCTCAGAATTTGTCATTTGTCATTTCTGATGCGACTGATGCAGGAATTAAATAGGTAATCCTTCGCCATTTTATGTTCCTGTCTCAATTAGAAATTCAAAATGATGGATGGGTACCAAGCTAAATTGTGACAGCAATACACGGTGTTACGCGAGCATTGCGAAAGATTTTAACTATGCATTCTAGACATCAAAATAAACAAAAAATATTATGAGACCTAATGTCAATTCCACCAAAAAAAAAAATTTTTTTTCTTTTTTTTATGCCGATTTGAATACTTTTTATCATTTCCAGTACTTTTTATCATAACAACAATTTGTTTAAATTATTTATTTCAATTGTTTTTTTTAGGTAGAGGTTATTTCGTCAAGTCTATTCGTATTTTTTGATTGTCAGGCAAAAGGTGTGGTAATATTAGAACACATTGTGGTAGCATTGTAATCCAAAAGAAGTTAAATGACGAGTTACGTCGAAAAACTTATATCGAAAAAAGGTTGATTATCTCTGAAACCAAGCCGAATCCAGGAAATTTTATATAACATTAAAGACTCTAAATAATACGGTCAGGAATCCAGCATTAAAATATTTCGGAATGCTGATGTAACACCGTGTATAAATTGAAAAGTTGCGGGGAAAACCGATGGGAAAGGATTGTACCTGAGCTTTATCAATTTTAGGGACACCCAATCAGCGTGAGATTAAAAAAAAACCTTAATTCTTCAATAAAAACTCGGTTTTGGTGAAAATTTTATTAACTATGAGCGATATTATAATATAAAAACGTTGCTCAAGCTTAAATGCTGAGCCACACCAATTGCGTGTGCTGCACTTGCACGTGCGCGTGGCGTGTGTGTTGTAGCGTTGGTAATGTCACAGTAGATGACACACCGCTTGCACGTCACGCTCACGTGCACGTTACGCTCACGTGCACGTCACGCTCACGTGCACGCCACGCACGTGTACCATCTAATAGACATTTATATACGTCACAACACTTGTTGTGGCTCAGCCTTTAAGCTTGATCGGCGTGCACACGCATCTGGTTTGGCTTGGCCTTTAATTCCTACAGATATCGTAGGTATTTAATTGTCGTCACGAATCTGACCGCAAAAGGGATCTTGTTCGTTCAGTGTGATTGTCAATATTTTCGTTCATTTATTTACTCCTAGCATAGCATTCAGACCACGAATATATTTTGTAGTAGGTAGTACCTTTTATTTCCTGTAAAATTGTATAGTAAATTTACCGGTTTATTGGTAATTTCAATACAATTAAGTATTAGATATTTAGGCCGCAGGTACTTGCATACTATTAAAGGTCTCTGCCCACTAGACTGTACCATATCATGACCGTAGCATGAACGCATCAGACAAAAAATTCTCTGTATTGAAAAGTATGAGACCGTGTTGGCCGGTGCCGGAACTTCCTAGTGGGCATAGTCTCATACTTTTTAATACAAAGAATAGTTTTTTGTCTGATACGTTTATGCTACGGTCATGGTATGTTCTCATACACTACATACCTATGTACGAGTATCTTATAGGTAGGTAGGTGCGTGTTGTTCTTAATGTATTTGGAATAGAGGTAAACTATAGTCGGCAAAAACATCAAATAGCTTTCCACCCTACTTAGTATCCCAGTCATAGCCATTTAGGGTTACGTAGATGTTCCACCTGCTTATTTATTACAGAATTAATCATTGGACTCCGTAGGCTACGGCTTCATCAGCAGTCTGTGCAATTACTGATAACTTGATTAGATACTACTGAATTGATGTGTTATGGAACTTATGAAGAAAACTTACGGAGTACATAAGTCCAAATATTATGCAACCACGCAAAATAGTCAATTTCATCTAACAACGCTCTTAATTCAAAGAATCTCACAGATTGACCGAGTGCCTTTTCGAGATTGAATAAGCGAATGAGTAATGCGAGTAAATACCGAGTTAGGTCCGGTTGTAGGCGCTAGGGATACAAAATGTTACAATATGTACAATAATGTACATATACGCTCTTATAATTCTAGCAATATACATATAATCATAGTACGTTAATAACAATGTAACTAAAGAATTACCTTCACGACCGTCCTGGACTGTGGTGCGTTCCAAAACTTAGAAACAAAACCAAAAATATCAAAATATATAAAACCTCGCCGCGCACTCACAACCAAATTCACACACTACAAAACAAAACAGAACACAAACTCAAAACGTTCCAAAGTAAATCTTATAAACACCGGCTGGATGCTTAAAACTGTGAACTTTTCTAAGTTTAAAAAGTTGATAGGTTAATTGAAGAGCATTTACATGCACGTGTGCAATGTACGCACTGCCGGCTCTCGGACCGGTAGACGCGCGCCGAGTGGCGACTGTCAAACCAGCCAGCTGGCAGATCCACTCTAGCGGCCGGACTGGCAACTAATGACGCTCCAGCGAAGAGAGGCGTAACTTAAGTTAAGGCATAATTGGTAATATTTTTAATTTATCTTACTTATAGATATTATTGTCGAATTGGTTGGTCATATAGGGCCCTTACTGGTATGAATCAATCAATCGCGAAGGTAACTTAAAACATAGGTAATTCAATATTTCAAATAATCCACTAGACATACAACATAATTAACAAATAGCATTATTATTGTAATTAAGAATTAAGTTTGCGTCGCATTTGATGTCGAGGATGCCACTACTTAATTAGGTACTGTTTGATATGCGATTGTACCTACACGTAGGTATGTAGGTACTATGTAAAGGGTAATAAATTAATAGTAATCATTATGTTCCCTATGGGTTAAGTACCTAAAGATTGCAGGCGCCTCCAGCCAACACGTAAAATAAATCTTTCTCCTCAAGTTTTTTTATTCTATTAAAATACCATATTCGTCTTTATGCCCTTTTACGCCCGCGGCGCTAAAGGAGCGACATGGCGGCGGCGCCCCAGAGAGGGGATATTGACTCGCTTCGCAGCCACTGCGCATGCCTCTGCCCATGTGTTACTGTTTGGATTACGCTCAAATTACGTCCAAAAACAATAAAAACCGCTGTAACCCTACATATTTTCTACTTACATTGGGAAGTGATAGGCATCCTTAGGTAATACAAAGAGGTAAATGCAGGGTGCTCGGATCTTACCCAGCGCTCACTTGCCTGGGAATGACGAGCACCGCAGCAAACGACCTTGACCCTAGCAGCGGTAATTTTTTAACACCGGCTTTTTATTGATGGGCTTTATTTTACTTTCGAAGATGTGATAGGTACCTACGTGTTTTTTTATTTTGTAAACATTTCGCTTCAGCGTTCATCCCATTAAAACTTTATAATTTTACCTCCTTTCCTCATATTTCCCGAGCACTTATTTTTTTGCAAATCTTGGCGTATGCCTGAGGCACTTTATTAATTACGAAGTAATTTTATGCTGGTTTTGAGGGAAATTCAATAACATTGCTTTAATTTTTCTTCAGAAAGTTTAGTGTTAAAGGTATATGTTCCCTACCTACCTTACCTACTTTATTCATATTTGCATTCGATGTATTTAATTTCTTCACCAGATAGGAGGCAGTGATTTTTTTCCATTTTTCTTTGTTTTTATTTTATTTAATCATCATCCCATCATCAGCCTATCTCTGTCCACTGCTGGATGTGGGCCTCTCCTATGAACTTTACTAAGCGTATAGACGCATTAGGGTAAATGCCCATAACTGTCACGCTGGGCAAGCGGATTGGCGATCGCAGTAATGTGTTCACTATGCTGAAGCTGCTGCCTGAAATGGTCAGTGACACTTCAATCCCTTAATTGGCTCTTACGACACCCGCGGGAAGAGTTGGGGTGGTGACAAATGTATTCTTACTACCGTCATCACACGAGAATTTGTTATTTTATAGATCCTAAAAATAGCTACTAGCTACCTAGTAGCAGGTGGCTTTCCTATTGTACCTTTTCCTTTCCTTTAATACCTGCTTACGCTTTCAACAGAACTAATTTAGAAAAATACCTTCCTGTTCTAAATTAAATAAAAATGCGCCGGAAAGGCGCGTAGGTATTTCAATGATCATATCAAATTCATCACAACGAGATCAAGTTCCAACACCCAAGTTAAATCTCTAGACAGCTAAGTGCAGACGCGGCGGGCTGCAGAGTTGGCGACCGGCCAAAGATTCCTCGCGCGAATGTCACTTTTTTCTCGGTTTTCGCCTTCGATGGCTCGAAGAGGCGGTTCGGTCGGCAAATCGAGCAGGCACGCTGATGATGGGTTCTGTATGGTTATTAAAAACAATAATACATATTATATATAATGCTTAGATATGAATCTTATGGTTATGGTATGATATTAATACTATAGAGATTACTGAAATGAGTTAGTGAGTGAAGTAAATTTTAGTATGATTGAGTCTCACCAGAGTTTTGTGTTCAAGATGTAAGTACAGAGATTTTATAGAGAAAAATAGTAAAACAACGTAGGTAGTAGATATGTAGGTATAATACCTACTCATAGTTTCTATTGGATGGGCCAGGATTTTTTTGTAGTAGCCGCAATATGCGATACGGTGGAGGAACTGGTAAAGTTACGTTCTCAAAGTACCGGAAAATCATGTTAGTCATTTAGAATAGAAGTGCATCAAATATTTTATTTAGGGCTTGCTTCACCATCTCCGATTAAAATATATATGTGTCGGGTTTTTAGTTTTAGGGTTCCGTAGCCAAAATGGCAAAAACGGAACCCTTATAGATTCGTCATGTCCGTCTGTCCGTCTGTCACAGCCAATTTACTCGGAAACTATAAATGCTACAGTAACGAAATTTGGTAAGGATATGTGTTGTATGAACCGCTACAGGAATGTGATACTAAATTGTAAAAAAAACCATTGGGGTGGGGCCCCTCCATACATGTAACTGAGGGATAGAATTTTTTTTTTAGTTGTACATAAGCGTGTGGGGTATTAATAGAAAGGTCTTTGAAAATGATATGAAGGTTTATACATCACATTTTTATTTAAGCAAATCGTTTTCGAGATATCAGGTCTCAAAATCTGAAAAATGTGTCCCCCCCCTCTATTTTTTAAACTACGCGATATAAAATTCTGAAAAAAATATATGTTATGCACATTAATAAACTCTATCAACGATTTTTGGTTTGATAAAATTATCTCCTATAGTTTTTGAGGTAGGTTGATTTAACTGTATTTTTTTAATAATAAATTGATAATGGTACGGAACCCTTTGCGCGCGAGTCCGACTCGCACTTGGCCGGTTTTTTCTTTTATATGCCTGGGAAAAAGGATAGTGATAATTTTATTTGACAGATATGTTTAATTGTCCGGAAATTGTGAAACACGCAGTAAAGGCTTACTTACTTATTATTTGATGGAATTCCTCCGCTAAATAGAAAGCACGCATCCTTGAAACAAATTTATGTAATGTCTACCTGTTACGGTTATGTACTAACACCGACGACCAATACCAACCATACGGTAAGAAATAGGTAACTTAAATTACCAAGACTTGAATAGGGTTAGTTACCTTACCCTTCAGCTACCGAACCCTATATTTTAACAAAATAATTAAAAGTGTAGACTCGTGGTGTTTCCCATGAGTGATTGCTGCGATGAAATAGACTTCGTTAATTAAAATTCTTAATTACTTCCGTCGGCTTAAAATAAATTCAGCGTAGGTAATATTCATTTTGGGAAAGTTAATACGACCATAAAAACTTACGAGTACACACGCATCGATGGCAATACTCTTTATCTAGGTAATAGATACAGGTACCTACCAACACGAGTAGGTATACTGACTATTTTAAAGGTATGAATGTAAGTATGCGACGAATAAATAGTACATTACTACCGAGGCCGGGAAGTGACTGGTTGCCGGCCGAATATATGTAGACGGATAGTATTCGGACGGCAACCCGTCACTTCATGGCCGAGGTATGTATAATGTTTTTCTCAAACATGCAATGAAATGAAAGAAAAAAATGTATCTTCTTTCTAAGAAATTATAAGTCAACTACATAACTAAGTCTTTGAAACACAACAAAAGTCAAATCATTTTTTTTTTAAGATAGACTTGTTTGAAAGTTGCAAATTTTTACTTTTAAAAAGCGTATTAGACGACGCGGTTGGTTGGGTCCAATAATCACATGCGGTGATCGGGGCCGACGGATCGCGCCGTATAATACTGCTTTTTAAATATTATTTTGAATAGTTATTGTACATTTATTTTAAATTATATAATTTAAATACCTAATTATAACTGCAAAAATTTGCCAATATTTTTTTTTATATTAATATTATTTGCAGATAATTATTGGCTAAAAGCCAAGATGCCAGGTCACAACCCTATGTCAAATGAAAATTAAAAAAGAGGCACTTGCCGGCCTAGGCCGGCAACGAGGTACTTCCCGGCCACTTTTTAGGCGCGTAACTACAACATTTCATTGCATTTGTTTGAGAAAAAAAATGTAATTACTTTAATATCTTTAAAAAAATTGAGCTCCCGATATTTCGGCACTGTTGCAAATTCTGCGAATTGTAGTTTTGGTCTACCCACACACCGTAGCGATATACCCTCTTTCTAAGTCGCTTGTTTAGTTGTGACACTGTGCGAAATAGGTTCCCATCCCAAGACTAAAACCTAACTTCGTTGTTGAGCACGTAGCACAAGAAGCCGTACCATGAGTTGGGAAGTATCGGTTACGTTAGGTTTTACTTGATACGTAAAGCAGGCCTTCGCGCTTGCTCCAATAAATGAGTGTTAGCGCGATATAATGCAGTTTAGAAATGAGCCTTACGTTAAGACTATCGGAAAAACGGTTAGCCTTACCCTTATATAAATAAGGTTTAATCGATAACTGTCAAAAGTTCATTCTTAGAAATCTATTTGAAAAGTCATGGTACAGCTACAGAATAAAATAAAGACCGATCGATCGACTTCATTTGCACATTCCACATTCCACCATAGAGATATTATGTCAGAATAATGAAAATTATTATTTTTCCCCACACTAGCTCGGAAACACCTACTTCCCTCACCAATTTCAGTGAGGGAAGTTGCATTTTAATCACTTGTGAAGGAAGTAAATTGACAGATGAACCGTGAAACGTTCAAAACCATGGAACGTCAAACGCTAGTATGGCTGTGATTCGCTGATTATTTTTTGAGGGACACCATGAAAATTTTATCATACACCAGATTATTTCATTTATTCAAGATAATAAATTAGATTTTTAGTATTTCATAAAAACCTATCGCAAAATCTTATCGTAGTGGACAAAAACCAGATAGTATACTTTTACATTCAGAACACAACCCGCTAACACTGACGTCTTGTACGTCAATGTTGCCAACTTATAAAAATATACTCGAATGTACAGTTCTGTAAGGAAAGTATATAATATCTTACCAAAAAGTTTAAGTTTACCTCACACATTTTTTTAAATTATTGATGTTTTAGCTGCCGGATACAGATTTTATACTTAAACATCATAGAAATATTGACAATTTAATTAATGTAGGTAGGTTTTATTGTAATTATAAAAAATCTAGTCACATAGACTTAGTCATTTACCAAATTAAGAGTTCTGCCTATTTTTTGGCTAAATACTAAAAAAAATATTTTGTTATTATAGGAAGTGCTAGAACTACTCTAAGCTATTTAATAAAGACTGATTTGTTGCATTGATTATTTTTTTTACACGTTCGTAGCTGCTTCCTCGCTTTAGTGTGGGGAAAAATGTTGTGTTGCACATGGGAGCAAAGTTTGTTCAATTATCGTGCCTTGTAACCCTCGCAACGCTCGAGATTCCATTTTTCCATTTCACTATGGAATCTCTCGCTAGCTCGGGTCTCAATATTGGCACAATGATTAAACAACCACTTTCCTCCCTTGTACAACAAATAACTATTTAAATTTTCCAACTATACTATTTTCCACAAATTTTAAGACAATTATAAAACTGAAACTAAACTATTTCCTTATTAATAAAACACTGGCACTGGCGCTAAGAATATACCAAGGAACGCTAAAAACAGAGGAAGTCATTACTTAGATTTATGGAATCAAAGGCAAAAAGTCTATTGTGTAAAATTGTGTAGCACCCGTTAGACCTAACCAGGCCCTTATCAAGTTGTCTATGTATAATGTATGTGTTCGTTATATAATGTTATGTACTGTTTTTCAAAGGAATCGATATTGCTTTTACGATGTTTGTAGACATGTGGAGTGATTTTATTGAGGCTTTTACAGTTGTAAAGACGATCAACAATTGCGTTTATTTTGAAATGGATGTAACGAGCGCACATAAATCTTAGCGGAGTCTGGCCTGGTACCGCGAACATAGTTGGTAAATTCGGGGATTTGTCTCTGTCATTCCAACGAAGGCACCATTAGAGTGACAGAGAAAAATCCTCGAAATTTGCGAACTTCGG
Source organism: Thaumatotibia leucotreta (assembly GCA_025490895.1). Classification (NCBI taxonomy): domain Eukaryota; kingdom Metazoa; phylum Arthropoda; class Insecta; order Lepidoptera; family Tortricidae; genus Thaumatotibia; species Thaumatotibia leucotreta. The sequence goes on from JALPQI010001975.1 coordinate 37,211, forward strand.
TGTTCGCGAAAGCAGGCTTGTATCTAGTGTCTACACAGGTTGTAGCAAAAATGGTGATCCGTGTAAGGGCCAATTGTATAATGTATTGTATCCTGATTAGGAAACAGTAGGAGAAACATTTATTCACGGTAAAATAAAATGGTTGTGTATGGGATCGGTTGCCCAATCATGGCCACGCACCACAGAATTTTCCGAGTGTACATTTTATTTCTGCTCTTCTCTAATCAGAACCTTATGATAAAAACAAAAAGTAATTGTCTTATAGCTTCCCCAGCTTTAAATTCCATACATCTGAAACATTAACTGTTAGGTAGGTTTGTATTTTAACTTTAATTTTGTGATGAATAACTCAAAGGTATAACTTTTCTCCAACAAACATTCTCTCATCAACTCGCGATGCGCAACGAAAATCGAATTTCAGCATTTTCATTTCGTGACTTCCCGTTGGCACGAAGAAAAATATCCAAGTTCTTTCCTTTGAGAAATTCAATTTATCTACGGTACAACTCTGGAATGTTATCTTCGTTTCTGGGAAATGCAGAAACTATCGGTACATCTCTCTCACTCTCTCAGACAAATAATTTTAAATGATGCAGAAGCGGAACTCGATATATACTTACCTATGTAATTATATTACTAGTGGTGGACCACATTAAGTTCTTGGTAGTTGATAATTACAATAATTAAAAAGTTATAGTTAGAGGTATAATTGTTGTGATTTACACACTTACCATCAGGCGGAGCCATAAATATGCATGTTTGCCACCATCACGGTTTAAAAAACAACTACTACGGACAGTACGGACCTCATAAAAAATTCACGACATGGCTGATTATAATCATTGAAAAAAGTTTTGTCGCTATTCCAATTAGAATAAAGAATCATTTGATTTTGACTTTCTATGATTTTTAAAAATGAAAAAAAAAAATGTTGGTTTATATGTAAAATTTAAGCTACTAATGTACTAGTATTTGTAACAAAAATGTTTAATTAAGAGTCCCCAACAAGCAACGCTCAACGCCGCGCTGAGATCCGCGATTTGATTTGACGTTTGTATGGAGAATTGAGGTTGCTGGCGATTCTTTTAACACCTTCGCTACGGCATCGGACCTAATCGACCCAATGCAATTATGGTTCATTGAGAATATTGAGATGCTAATGAAGTGTTAATGTCAACTTAGTAAGCTTCAGAAATTATGACTTTATAATGGTTTCAGATATTCAGATTAGTTCCAAATACCAATTATAAAATTGCATGACCTACGTACCAGTAAGAATAACATCAAATCATGATCAGATTTTTTTACACGGCAATTACCCTTACAAATTGACTTTAGTTGCCTTAGGCCAGCCGTACACCTGTAAGTTTTTACTTAATTTATAGAGATGGGGCTATACTAAGGAATGAGGTAGTGATATTCACCTCTCATTCCTTAGTATATTTCCGTCCCTATAACTTACGTCAGAACTTACAGGTGTACGGATGGCCTTAGAACGAGGACAAACCCGACATTTTCTCATGTTAGATAGCGCATTAGTATACTGAACCCTATATTTTCGGATCGATACCTGATAAATATCATGGGACAATCTAACATAATTAAAAGATCATTTTAACATAATTTTGATCTTTTGTGATAATACTGATATTTGCTGATAATTGTGGTTAAGTACACTTTTTGAAGCGGACGCCATTTATTTCGTATTGGACTCTGATTGAAGGACTGTGAAAGAAACAGAAAGGGTATCATGAAAAAAGTTAAAAGCATCATTTTAAAGCTACAGAATCACTCACGTAGCGCTACTTTACTCCAAACGGTGTTTCCCTACAACTTCTAGCCATAAAAGGCTGACTCCATAGTTCAGCACATTATCCGTAAGAGGGCGTAGAAATCACTTGCTTTTGTGGTTCACTGACGTACTAGAAGAACGAACAGTTGTAATGGGTTCCTAGCAATCTCTTGACTTTGTTTATAGATGGCGCTATGCCTAGTATCAAAATTATTATATTTTACCCTTGTTTTAATATATCCTCTTATTCTTACAATATTTTTTTAATTTGGGTTTTAAGTATTTAAGAAAATTGCAGTCACTAACCACGGGAGTAAAATCATTCTTCGCGCAATACCATTTTTATTAGGTTAAAAAAAAACAATATTCAAAATCTGGTATCGAAAAGTTTATTTTTCAAAACTGTATTGTAAATGCTGTAAGCTGCAATATGTGTGTGTACAAAATTATGCAGTAAACTGTAATAATGAACTGTAGGTATAGGTACCTACTTAAAATAATTAAATTGCGCATTATGTTCCATGAATTTAGTTTGAAAAGCCCGGTAACGATTCGGTGAAAATTCGGTAAATAATCTATCGTAGATAGGATATTATGCTTAAAATAAATAAGACTTTATGTTATTTGTAAAAGTTAGTCACACTGCATTTACAGATTTTCTCAAAAATAATTGCCTCATCTGGGAATCGAACTGACTCAAATGTGAAAATATAAACACCTGTTTTCATCATGAAACTGCATCTAAAGAAATAATTCTTCTAAAATAACATAGTATCTGAAAAAATACTAGATTTAATGATTCAAATTGCTAGAAAAGTATTTATTGTTGTTTATACCTACTTGTCATACAAAATCTATGAATGTCGTATTATTCGCTACCTATCTAAAATAAAATAAAGTCTCTTTGTACAGTATGTACCAGAACAGTCAACAATTTTTAGAGTACTTTCCCTTCATGTCCCATAGTCATGGAACACCGTATTTAAATTGCAATTGTTAAGATTATATTAACCATCGAAAATTAATTTTTTTGTCAAATATACATTATTATTTCGTATACAAAAACACAATTATAAGAACCCATGTTTCGCGAAGACGTTTATTCATGTAACATAGTGTTCTAGATTTTTCAGTACATATTTTAATGCCACCTAATTAATTGTATTAAGTATATTATTTTTACGAAGTTCATAATTTAGGTACTCTAATTTGTTAACTAAACTTTGGCATTTCTTCTTGAATTTGCTGTAGCTAAATATACATATAGGTATTTGAAATATGTATATGAAAATATGTGTTCCATTCATGAAGAACAGAAGACTAATTTTCCAACACACCTACGTATAACTTATGTATCGCTTTTTATCTACTTTCCACCCTGGGGATGAAAATGCTATTTTCCACCCGGCTATCTACTCATGAAAATTTTACTTTGCAAACAGGAGAGATGAAAATGCTTTTCCTAATGCATATTTTATACGAATCCATATCACCTGCAGCGTATTTGCAATCAAAAGTGTTTGGGCACAAGCTGTAGGTATAAATCATCTAACAATGGAGCACATCATTACCATAACTCGGCACTTCCCTGAAATTTCCTATCTTTCCTTCAATCTTTTACCGCGACGGGTGAAAGGTTGTGAATTCAGTGTTATTATTTTCCTTGAGGTTTTTTTTCTACTTACCGAATGTTTTTTTTTTAATTATTATTACCTACTATTGCGATATTTAGTTCAATTCTTAACAGACAATATTTTATAGCTTATAAATATGAGCCAATATGCGTTTAAACATCTAGATATAAACATCTTGGCTCAAATTTTAACGGCAATCGGGTCTTATCGCGTAAACTTGCGTTTAATATTATCCTGACGTTTCGGGCATGACGTTGCATCCGTGGTTGCAAGCAAACTGGCAAGACTGGTAATTTGTTATTTAGTTATTGAACGCCTGCTGATAATGAAAAACCAATTGATAACTTTACAAATAACTAAATAACCTTTAAAATTAACTGAACGCAGAGTTAATTAAATATCTACTAATTACACAATTTTATTAAAATTTGAGGAAATGGTTATTACTTACTCGTTATCGGTAACGTGATTATATTAAAACTATATTTTAACTTCAAATTAATAGGCAGGCACCTAAAAGCCTAATTTATAGTTTATATATAAATATAAAATCGTTCCACTTACTGAAAAGGTACTTGGCGCCAAGGCTTCGTTTTCTCTCTCTGGACTTATTCTTGAGTATTCTCCTCTTCAGACGGCTGAGCACCATGTCCGCTTCATCCACACTTTCGGACGATGAAGTGCGGACAATTCTCACATCTGCAGTCACTGAGTGACTCCGCTGTCTCACGGTCGCACACTCCAAATGATTTTGTGGTTCGATTTCTGATAAGCCACGTCTGTACATTTTTAGGCGTTTATTTATTTCACAAGCCGTCGCAGCATCAGCGGGAATATTAATGAATCCATTTTCTGACGTGTTATCCTGATTTTTTTGGAGGCATGGTTTCCGTAAAAGGAAATCTGATGATTCGGGGCATTTCAATTTTTCGGGTGTATTAAGTGGAAATTTCATTGTTTTCCGGCGGTGTACAGAAAACCAATCCGGATTAGACCCGGACCGCGACGGTAAGCTTTTTAAGTAAGTGTTTAGGAAAGATACCTTATTGTGAGGGCCATTATACAAAACTCCGGACTTGGAGCGCGCCAAATTGTCATTTTTACGCTTTTTTGTGAAATCTATTCTTTGGTTGGCATCTTTCAATGACTGGGATTTATGAAGCATTGTGCCTATTTCAATTTCAGATTCGTTTCTTTTTGCATCCATTGAAAATTCAGACGAACTTTCTATTGAAGTTATTCCATTCGTTATCAATATTGACTTGGTTTCGGTTTCATTCGATATTGGCTTCGTGTCATCGATAGAGCTTTCGTTGTCAGAACTTTTGTAACTGCTAACTTCACTAACGCCTTCGGACTGGAAAGGGGTGGTTTCGAGGCTATTTATTTGCAAATTAGAAAAGTTCGTGTTTAATGTGAGTTTACTTGGAATGTTTGTTACACTGCCGCAATTTCGTATAACGTAACGTTTATTACCCTCCTCAACATTATCGTTAATTACGACTGGCGTACGAAATATTCTTGTATAAATTTTGTCTCCAGCAACCGAATTATGTTTCCTGACAGAATTTTTCCCAATGTAATGTTTAAAATCCTTTTCTCGTAATGACTGACTTCCCCGGACTGGGTGTTCGTCGCAAGTCTTTATGGAAACGTTTTCATCATTTGTTTCCACGAGGAGATTTCCTTCACTATCAAAAAGTTGTATCGTTGGAAATCTGATCCCGGGAGACAGATTTCGCGTTCGTAACTCCCATTTTTGTTGGCAGGGCTTTCTCAGCTGAATCCGAATTATATTATCATCTATTATGGGAGCGTCACTACGATTGCCATCTTCTTTTTCCGACATCTTGATATGATAATTGACAAATGTTTGTCAATAGTTAACAACTCACGTTTGTATCAGCAAGTACTTATTTGTTTGTTTACAGTCAGCTGTTCAGTGTTCATTCTGGCGCGTCGCCAGGCGAAGCGTTTCACCCGCATTCCCGTTAAAATAGTTCCAATGTCATATTTGTTTTTCAAACAAAAATAATACAAATTGGACGGACATAAAAATAGCATATTTTAAACGAGGTTGTATCACAGGCACTCGGTCACTTTCATGCACTGTAAAATTATTACTGAATACGACACTGTAACAAACAGGCGGTGTTGAAAACGGTTGCATAAGCTCGCGTGCCGTGATTGCGCGTAATTGCACCGTCTAATGAGTACTGGGATTTAATTTGCGTCAGTTGAGCAGATCTGATTATCAGAGCCGGATAGATTGGATTTGTCGAATCGATCGATTACCGAACATCGTAGCAATATAAACACGCGCGCGCGGTCGCGATTTTTCGCGCGTTTTTCGGTGCTTCCGCGCTGGTTTTTGGACGTTCTCGTCTCCGGACATTTCTGCACTGCGAGCTAACAGTCGAATAGATGCGAGATACTATAAATAGAGACCGCCGTGCTGGCCGGCTCCCCTTGAACCTATGTGTGTATGAAACATGACGGCACTGACGTAGGCGCAACAACTGTTTGCACTGACACAGTTTTTCACTTGACCATGCAACACACAGCGTGGCCATACTCGTACGAGCATGCGCCACTGACTAATGCGAACAGCTGTTCTGTAGCGTAACTTGTAGATATTATTCAATTTAGCCGGAGCGTTTGTGCTACTTTATCAATCAGATTGTTGGATCTAGGTACATTGTATTGATTGAAGCAATGCATGATTTACTGATATGAAGTGCAGGTTAATTTAAAGTTACGTATATCATGTGTAGTTAGGTATATTATAAAATACGAAATACATTTTCAGATGGACAGATTTGAGATTCCATAGACTTGTTATTGTCGTTATTGATGTACTAGACTTGTTTAAATGTAATCTACGAGAAAAATACATTTAGTTGATGCGGCCCTTCCGTACATTCTAAATACTGATGTATCACCATATGATACATGAGTATCATTATATTTCTTCACTGTTTGATAAGTCTTTAGGTGTTTGTGATGAACTAAAATTAAATAATGAATACGAAAATTAAAACGATAAATCATAATTGTAGCAAATACTTAACAACGCTTAAATTAAATAATAAAAAATCCAAGCTTGTTGATTCTGAAGTAAAATCATTTATTCCTGATTATAAATATACATACTCAGATTAAGAGTTTTCAAGACTTTCTATGAAGAAGAAATTTGGTGAGTAACAATTATAAGTAAGTGTATAGCAATATAAGTAAGTTCTTTTATACTTCGTTCTAAATTCAATTAAGAGGACAATCTAACATAAATTGACTACATTACCTTGTTGCAAGGTGTCCCCACGGTTATGCCACGATATCTTACATACAAATAGATTTTCAAATATCTACATAGAAAAAAACCACGACCAAGAAAAAAAATCCCACGAAGAAATAAAACATGGAAGCCGCACTCCATACTAAATTGCCTTTCAAAAACGATCTTGAATTTTAGTTGACAATTATCACCCCGTCTTCAATGCGGTAATGAATTTCAGTATAACCCTATAAAAACTTATACCACCATTTAAAAATAGTTTTGTTTGGTCCATCAAAGTTTTGATTGGCTTCTATAAACATTTGTCAAAGATGTTACGCCGAAATATGCGCGGTGTTAAGAAAAGCGCTATGTCCTGTCCATCTTGGCACAATAGGCTACTTGACCCATTTTTAAAGTTTGTTGTATATTATTAATCAATATCAGATTAACGGAAAAACTTCTTAACGTAAAAACTTCGTAACTTCTCTTGCCACGATCAACGTACCTGCTCTTCTTGAGCCTACTGGTATTATTAGAGATGATGGTAAGAGACCTGATGGTGTGTCTTTGGTTCCTTGGAGCTTGGGACGGATGTTGGTATGGGATGCTACTTGCGTAGACACCCTGGCACCGTCCCATCTTCAACGAACTACGTTTAAGGCAGCCGCTGCGGCTGAAAATGCCGAATTTTTAAAACGTAATAAATATAAGGGCCTCGGCAAAGACTACGATTTTGTACCGTTTGGCGTAGAAACTTTAGGTTCTTGGGGCCCCAGCGCACGCAAATTGTTTGCTGAGATCGCGAAACGTCTGGTTGATGTAACTAAAGACCGAAGAGCTGGCGACTTCCTCGCACAACACATCAGTATTGCGATACAGCGAGGAAATGCCGCCAGCATCCTCGGTACAATGCCACAAGGGCCAATCTTAGATATAGGTTAGGTTAAGTAGATTAGTTAGATTTAATCTATGTACATATATTGTAGTTTTGAAAATAAATATATTAAAAAAAAATTAAAAAAAAAAACGGAAAAAAAATATAAATATATTTTTTCACGACGTAGAAAACCGCAAAATTATAACTTAAAATTTAAACTTTCGTTACCGCGCGAAAACGATACTAGCCATGTTAATGCTTAGATTATCTGTGGTGTGACGTCACTCAAACTGAAAACAAACATTTTACATGCCACTTATGTCAATGTCACAGCAAAGCTACATTACATGCCTACATGTCCATGGCGAACTTCACTCGTATAAGATTCGACATGAAGACATGACAAGAATTTTTCAATAAAAAATATATACCAATCAAACACTTTTAAAACACCGTAATCGAAAAATATTGATCTAAATTTTTTTTTGCACTAAATTTGATATGAGTCAAGTAGCCTATTGAACAATTGTTTTTGAGGGCATTTTTGAGCTGGCGTTGGAGGTCCATTTCATACATTATATGGTCGCAGCAAATACCTATTTGTGATTAACTCACAAATAATTGCCCTCGCCGAGATACGAACCCGGAACCTTCGTAGGCAGGGTCACTACCAACTAAGCTACAAAGGCTGACAACAATAACAGTGAGTAAAATATAAATTTATGTATTGAGTAACGGCATCCCACCAGTGGGCACAGGTACGCACCGGAGTGGAGCAAGCTGAGTATACGATCGGACTTTATTTCTGCATTAATTCCAAGTTGTGACTCAGAAATTCCAGTTCAAATAAATGTTAAATTGGACATTACCAGTTTAAAATAATTTAAGTAAGCATCTAAGTATCATAATCTCTGGCCAAAAATGTTTTATATTCTAAAATAGAATGTGAAGACAAAATACATGAAGAATTTTGTCAATGTTCCAAAACATTTCGGACATTTATTTGTGAATATGCATTATCTCTGCGATGAAGTCTTCGGTCAAATAAAGTCAAAAATATTATATGTAGGTAGGTATTCTTTTGTCCCAGCTTTTGCAATTTACAACATTGATTGTTACAAGGAAATAAAATGATTATATTTAAATATTTTTAAATGCAAAAAAATGCTAGTAATTCATATTATTACACTTTTTCATAAAACGCGTTTCTAAAAATAAAAAAAAAATATTTGTATCATAAAATTTCATTGGCGATCTAGTAGAAGTTGCTGAAAAAAATATAAATATCTCTGGACACAAACTTTCAAGAGACATTAGAGATAGCAAACTTAATATACTTTTGTCAAGTAAAATGTCTGCAAACTTGTTTTAATTTTATCTCTCAGTGAGTGCAAAGTTTGGCTGAATCGAGTTGATACTCTGTTATTGCTATTATTGACTTTTGTTCAGTAACTCATTTTGATTTATTAAGGGCAAATTAGTGGCAGTAACGGACCACATAATTAGTAAATACAGTACATCTGAACTTTACATTTATAACAAGGTTTCATAATTATGACATCATTACACATACGGAACGTGTATGTAGTTCGGTCCAATAGTTTCCGGCCGAAATAATGTTCAGCTAGCTTTAAAATAATGAAGTCAATACAAACGTTTGTTTCCTATAATTGTAGAAAATATTTAAATTACTAAAAATATTAACACTATATCATTTATTTTACAAAAAGCATCATATCATTTGTTGCACTAAAAATTTGCCCATTAAAAACTATGTATTTTAGTGTAAAAACTCTACCATAGTTGGGAGAAAAAGGGCAATGAGCGTTAATTTAGTTTTTTAATTATTTTAGTATGAGATAATGTAAAGTATACATTTTTGTATATATTATCGTGTCGTTTAGCTATCCATTTCATGCAGTAAATGAAAACACATACTAATACTTAAAAAAATGTATTATCGATGTTGTGTATGTGTTGTCGATGTGGTAAATTTCACGTATTTCGAAGAGTTTACTTTAAGCAGGTTTTTTTCAAGGTTCCTGAAAGTTAGTTGAACCATCTAAACCTGTATAGGACTAGTCAATGAGTCTATTTTTCATCTCAACCAGTTTCGGCTATGCAGACTATTCTTCATGTAACGGGCTAACTACTTAGGTATGTACAAAGTATTCCGTACAATATCTTTCGCATTTCAATATTTAATGGGTATTTCGTATTTTAGGCATTTCATTTATTCACCGATTAAATCTTTCTTATTTTCTTGTCTGTCTTACTTATTAACTTACACGAAATATCTGTTAACAACTTCACACCGGATTAAAGAAGACGGAGGGAACGGTCCCTTCTCCATTACTTCTCGAGAAGGGTCAACCTATCCCCTAAAATTGGTCTCTAATAATTAATGTCAGGATTTTAGCTTAGACCCGCTTAGCTATGTATCCATGAGTATTACCTACTAGGAATTGACATTGAATAGTAAGTACCACCAATCTGTATTGTACATATACTCTGACATTGCAAAGTTTAGACTAATATAACGGTTGTTTTAATTATCTATTATGGTATATGGTATCGTCGGATATTCCAAGGTACTAATTTCCATAGAAATTTACGTAAAGCAATCGCCACCAGATATATCGGAGCTGTTACGGTGCTCAAAAATAACAGGATGCTTAGCCAAGTTGCCAATCGCTAACGCTTAGTAGCGTATCGAAGTTTTCCCTCTCTGTCACTCTTTCATATTAGTGCGACGAAGACAGTTAGCTGGCTTTCGTTTACGATTGACGATTAAGCGTTAGCGATTGGCAACTTGTCTAAGCAGCCTGACCATGAACTCTAGCGTCACGCCGATAGAGGTGTGCTCAGATGTTTGTGGGCACCCTGGCCGCTTCCATATCTGATGGCGACTTGACATCATCAGTAATTTTCATATTTTTTTCTCACTTATATGGAACACATTAGAATCCTTCAGCTGGATTTTATATTTAACTAACACAATCGTACATCACTACTTAAGGCTTATTTAGCAAGTCTCCTGCCTAAATGGTGTAGGTACCCTATAAGAAGCTTGATTATGACATTATTTTGAACAAACTAGGTATAGGTGAAAAACTTAATAAAGTCACCTGTTGTATGTGTGAGTGACGTGTTCGAATAGGCATTTGTTTTGTTTGTGTTACTAATTTCAAATATGTGTTCTCTATTCGAATACGTCACTCACACGTACAACAGGTGACTTTCTTAAGTTTTTCACCTATACGTAACTTTTCCCCTGTGTGACGGGACAAAATAACGATAAGAAGTAGTTGATCCACCCGAATATGCCTTTGTTTTTACTTTGACAGACAAAATAGTAATTTTCACTTATATTACGGAGTTTACAGAAAAATCTCAATAAAATATGGTGAGTGTTGTAAAAACTTTTAATTGGTAGCGACATTTTCAGAATCTGTACATGTTTAGGGCGATCGACGACGTCTAAGGCAAATTGGCATTTCCCCAAAATACAATGTTCGGAAAAGTACTCACCTACGTGGATAGGTTAGTACATATTTAATTACCTGTCGACATCAGTTCGACACATCATTTAGGTAGGTACAGTCAAGGGCATAAGTATGTTGGTATACGATTATTAATTTGCTATGCTCAGACACAAGTAAATACCTATACATAAAAGTGTATCTATACCTTGTCAGCCTCCGTAGCCTAGTTGGTAGGTACCCTGCCCACTCAGCTGGTGGTTACGGGGTTGAATCCCGGCGAGGGCATTATTTGTGTATTTTTTTCTCACATATTAATTTGTGATAAATAATGGTCATGGCTGTTTATACATTTAAGTATTTATATCGTCTCGTCGTATAAATCGGCGCTTGCTGCACTCATTGCAAACCGTAATTGACCGTGAGACTAGGTTGATTTGTGTAAAATATCCTAAGATATATTACCTATTTATTTTTCAGTCAACGATAAGTGTACTATATTATAATATAATCCATTATGTGCCTACAAGTGCTGTAAGATGAGGCAAATAAATGGAATGTAAAATAAATTTAATTTGAGGAATCCTAATTAAATCCATTCGGCGTACTTACTTACAGAAATAATAAGGTTTTCCGAGTCTTTTTTGTATTTATTTGAATAACTTCGAATTTTTATAAATAAATAATGAAAGAAAAGCAGGCATATTGATTTACAGACGAAAATAAATTTCGGCAAGAAAACTTCATTTCAGCCATTACTGCAGGGTTTCGTTGCTTGCAATGTTCTCTTGAATTGTCGCGTCCTTTTTGCAAGAACTATTTAAATTAGAAGAGAGGCACGTAGAAAATATGCTTTTAAAATTTCTATCTCGAAACATTTCACAAATATTTTCCATAAAAGAATGCAATTTTTATGAATTTCTTGTTTCGAATAATAATTGCAGACATAATAGTTAGTGTAGAACGATAGAAGTATTTTCTATTCGACTCAGCACATGCTAAACGGAACTTGTATAGATTAATTAAAATAGAGAACATATAGTTCATTTTTAATTATTCTAAAAAGTAACTTTTCAGTACAGGTAGCGCTTTTGTACGCTTTAGTGCGAAAAGTTTTTCCTTTCTTGTCAGGTCGAAATTTCGGACCATCTGTAGTGAAAAACGTCGTTGTATACAATTAAGATATATCGTTAAATAGATGTTTGTTTATTTTATTACCATTACATATTACAATATTTGTAATATAATATGATCATCGATTCTTTTGACTTTTATTTTGTATAATTTAGAAGTAGATCATCTACACAAGTTTAATCTCATTAAGTAAAAAAATTGGTAACTTAATAGGGAAACTATTTGAAAATTATGATCTGTGAACCGTGGCATGCATTTTGAATCCATCATCATCATCATCTTTTCAGCCAAAAGACGTCGACTGCTGGACATAGGCTTCCAATTTGATCGCCAATAATGACTGGCTCTGCGCTGCTTGCTTCCAGCGGGTTCCCACAATCCTGACGGACCATCTGCCCACACTGCGTCTGCCGGCCATCTGCCATCCGAGTAGGTAAAAAAAGTGTCACAGGGAAAAGTTCAGATGATCATCATTTTCATAGCCTAAGACGGTAGTGTAGAATATGAAAAAATATGGAATATTGGGAACAGTTTTTCACATTTCAGATTTGAGAGTGCATACGTCTTGCTTAGGTATACACGTATATTACAAAACATTATGTAGGTATTACAAAAGGCCGTGGCGTGCCATATGGATATTTTATGATGTCAACTATCGATACCTATCAAGACGATACTAGTAATAACTAGGAAACCATTATAACAAATATGGTGTAGTGTGCCAAATGACTAAGCCATATTTGCCTTCGACGCGGTCTTTAAGGGCTTGACTGATGGCCAAATGGCTGGCATTCATAGGCGTGGTAAAAATTATAGTAGCGTTATTGGCTCGTACGCTCTGTTAGCATTAAATACCACGTTATTGATAAATGACTGAATGACATTGCTTATGTCTGATGTTGCTTGATTCGTAGAATAACATTCATATGCATAAGATTTGCTTATTTATTTTTTTCAAGATTTTTTTGAAAGTCATTTAAGAAGTGAACAACCCATGAGTTAATAACTTTTATGAATATCGGAAAGCTTTTAGGTGACCTTGTAAGTTTTACTTAAACTTATATTGTTAAATTTATTGTATCCTCATCTCTTAATCATAAAAAATGGCCAAGTGCGAGTCGGACTCGCACTCGAAGGGTTCTATATCATTATCAATTTATCATAAAAAATACAATTAAATCCACCTATGTCAAAGATAATATAATATATAGACATAATATAATAAATAGAGAGTTAATTTAATCAAACCAAAAATCTTTGAAAGAGTTTATTATATATGTATGTATAACATTTTATTTTTATTTTATACTGCGTAGTTTAAAAACGGTGAGAGCTGATAGCTCGAAAACGGTTCGCTTGAATAAAAATGTGTTTTTGAAACCTTTATATTATTTTTAAAGACTATAACTGTTGATAGCCCACACGTTTAATCGCTTATGTACATAAAAAAAATCCCTCAATTACGAGTACATGTATCGAGGGCCCCAACTCAATAATCTTTTGTACAATGTAGTATCATAAATTATGTAGCGGTTCATACAATACATATTTTATTACTGTGGTGTAGCATTTATAATTTCCTAGTAAATCGGCTGTGACAGACAGACAGACAGACGAACTTTCTAGACGATTCAAAAGAGTTTGTTGCTATTCTAATTTGAATAAAGAATTATTAAAAAAAAAGAACATGATGAATCTATAGTATAAGGGTTCCGTTTCCCGAACCTTTCGTTCCGAACCCAAAAAAAACCTTCCATGAAGCAAGCATCGGCATCGTTCTAATATTAGGTTGGCTGTTTACCCATTTGCGAATCCATAACATAAAAAAAGTAATGAAACGTTCGATAAACAAAACAGAAACCCATCTGCTAACCCGTAAACCGACCCTACTCATTACATTTCATTTCAAAGGGAAAATAGACGAGGGCAAATAATGTAGAACACGAGCCAGCGATCGCTTAGTATCTGCCAGCAAATGTAGACGCCTTGTCTAATAAAACAAATGGATAAACAATGCTAACGCATATTTTTGTCAACAACTAGGGTAAAATCACCAATAGATGAACAGTTAAGCAACTTTCCCAACTTTGAATATTTTTTTCTATATGATGTAACTCATATTCATCAATTTTTATTTTTTTATATGATTCCGCATTTAATTGAGTTTAGAATAAGTTCTTTTCGTGTCTCGTATTAAACTTGAGTAATTTTATAAAAATGATTATATTAAAAAAGGAGTCAAATTTCCCAGTAGTTGAACAAAGTGCCCTATCACTGAACAATTTGACCCCAATAGATGAACCAACATAATTGCAATATAGCGAGACCAATATATTAACGGCAAGACTCCAACAGATGAATAGATCATAGTAAAAACGTTAGTTTTTTAGATAAATTAATTGTATTTAACCTAAAAAACCTTCTTTTGATAAAATGTAAACACGGTGTACATTGTGTAACAATCTGATCTCCAAGTTTAACTTTTCCCAAATTCAACCGTTTAATTAAATCAGTTGGTTCATGTTTTGGACACCGCATCAACGAAATGAACGAGCTAAATTGATTCGAATTCATTTATTGGAATCCAACCCAAAAGATGAACCAGTAAATTTTCCTAGTTCACGTTTTGGACAGCGATTCCTAAGTTGAACAATCCCGTTTCCATACAAAAATAAAATTACTTTAAAACGTGATACATGAAAAAAGGGTCGTTCATCTTTTGGTCTAAAAATCAACTACAATAGTGATTGTAATTTTATATATAAATATTACATCTAGCTATTTTATTATAATTTACACAAGCATTTGAAAATACGAGCCTTTGCCCAAAAGTTGACCGTCGTTCATCTTTTAGCCCGAACACACATTATTGGAACCATAACTTGACCAGCAAATATCTCATAAAATAAATAAAATAAAAATATTCTTTATAATATACACAATAGAGATATTAGTCTAAAATCTATACTGAAGTGAATCAAGGAAATAAAAGCCATATTCGATTTTTCACGTAATTTAAAGCTTAAATTTTTGAGGGCTATTCTTAATAAGGATCCCATATAAAACGCGATTTTGGCGCGAAGCGCAAATTCGACGACCGCTCACTGCCTCGTGCGTGGCTTAATTGTCTGGGAAATCGCATGGGAGACGCAATATAGTGCTGCTGCGTGTGAGAAAAATACTCCCGGGCGTGTAAAATTATTCCTAATTTAATTATTTGCATTTTTAGACCTATCAGTCAACTTCTGGGTGGCAGTCATCTATTGGTGCTTTTACCCTAGCATGGTAAGTAGGAACATGTTTTGTTTTACGGCTTAAATAGAGTGCGGTTTAAGTATTACTGGTTCAAAATTTTTTTCGTTCTCTTGTTTCATACCACTCTGTCACATTTCTACTCGTAGTTGTTGTCTCGACTCAGTATATAAAAAAAATCCGGTGCACTTGTATTTCTTTTTCACGGTAGATTTTATCCATACTTCAAAAATTGGAAACAAAACATCATCTCAACAAATATCACAACTGTGTCACGTGTGTTAGGGACACAAAATAACACAACGAAAAGAATTTTGACCCAACTAGTAATTTGAGATTAGTATGAAATGAAAATTGACTTTTTTAATCTATATCAAATATGAAAAGTTGATCCAGTGCCAGCGAAACAGGCTCTTTCATGAAGGATTCCGTACCATCGTCTATTTTAAAATCAATATACAGTGTATATCTAAACGAAAGGCAAACCTTTTGATGACTAAGTCCAATATAGTACAGTAACATTTTTAAATTTATCGTTCCTTTTTTCTGACAAAATTACATTACTTCCTGTTTTTGTTTGAAATCGACTAAAGTTGGTAATCTAAAACATCTGAATAGATAGTTACTTCACCACTTGTGAGAGCACTAGAGTGCCTGTTCTGATCTAATTACAACTTGTACGCTTTCAAAAGTCTTTCTACCCCTTCGAAAACAGAACCTTAAAAAACCGTCACTACGAATCAATGATTGGATACCTAAATGGCATTCACAAAATGCAGTATTTTGTGTTAAAAAAAGTAAACAGGGCTTGGTCGGGACTCATTAACTGCTGTTGACCTTAGCAACGGATGGCACAACATACGGTCGGCGACCCAAGGGAAGGCAAACCCCTTGTCAATTTAGATACCCGACAGATGGACAAGCGAAGGAAAACGTAAAGGAGTGTTTCGAACTCATGCTGAAATAAGTCTACTTCCTTAAATAAGTTTAGTGCCGCTCAACTAACCAAATGTACCCACAGCGGTGCTATGTACCAGTGAAAAGAGCGGTTTTTGCTTGTAGCATCGCTACTAGTAGCTCTCCGATTTTTTTGTTAATAAGCGGGTATTAATAGATAGTGATATAATTTCTAATTGTTGTTGTGTGCGTGACCTCAACTCTCATGGAACGACCTGAAGCTGTATTAAATACAAGTGTTAATAACCGTAAATAGGCATGCCATTCAATGATGAGGTATATACCGTTCATGGTTCTTAGTGTATCTTTTTGGTCATGTAAGTCACGTTTGGTACGTGAATCAGATACCACAATAGCTTCCCTGAAATAATCTAAATTATTCGAAACAGCCAGTTGCAAGCGATTGCAATTTATTTGTCCGGGCGGCCGCCGGAAGCTGCAATATGGCAATAATTTGTTTCCGTCGCTGGCGCGCCGAGCTTTGCGAACGGGGTAATATCCTACTCTAGATTGTTACCAATTTAGACCCTCGCATAGTTTGACAAAGTCTGGTTGAATGGAACTGGGCATATATGTACCTATAGCTTATTCAACCATACATATACAGAGTTTGAATACTTTTTTAAATGATAATATAAATAAATATCTTGGTACATCTTACACAAAATCGACCTAGTCCCACGGTACGCTCAATTAAGGCTTGTAATGTGGGTACCAGGTGACGATATATATAATAGATAGATACTTAAAGATACTTAAATACATAGACAGCCATGACCAAGGAACAAACATTTGTGATAAATAAATACTCAAAGAATGCCCTCGCTGGGATTCGAACCCGGAACCTCCAGCTTCGTAGGCAGGGTCACTACCAACTAGGCTAAGGAGGCTGACAATATACATATATATAAAAAAATGCGTCATGTAATTTAGTTTTGGCGGCCGTGGCTGCAGAGCCGCTCATTGGTGGAAATTGTGGAAAGATGATCATGGTGACATACATCCAGTAGAGATATGTTACTACAAAGAGCAGCTTAGCTACGTAAAAGCATAGATAAATAATAGGTTATCATATAGGAAGGTACTCACTACTCATGCATAACAATTCCACTTACTTAAAAATAAGATGGACAATAATTTACCCGATTATGAACAATTTTGGGTTTATATTTCTCTTTACCTGTAGCCTTAGTTCTTTTCTTACACCTAATGACAGTTCACGGTGAGTAGCGATTAAAATAGTACATTTCCTAACTAGTGCGGGAAAACTTTTTTTCGGCGAGGGTGAAAGTTGGAGCCCGAGTGAAACGAGGGCGACAATCACCCGAGTTAAAAAAAAGTATTTGCACGTGTAAGGGACGATTTTTTTCATAACAAGTTTGTCAAAAAGAGAAATAACCGCGCGCAAAGCGTGCGAAAAGTTCGTTTTTTCGCACTAGTTAGGAAAATATAATTTTTAGTTCAAATGGTGTACTTTTTAGGCTCTAGTGCGAGAAGTGGGTCATTTTACGTCAGGTCCAAAACTTCGGAGCGCCACCTGTACTAAAAAAACGTCGTACGAGACACGTGCAAAAACGAAATTCTTAACTCGTGTCGATTTAAAATACTCCCTATCGGTCGTGTTTTAAAACATCGCCACTCGTTTCGAATTTCATGTTCTTCGCACCTGTGTCGTAATGTACTATTTTAATAAAGTTTACCTCCTTCGTGAAATTCAGTGCAATGCCCAATTAATTTCATAATACTTAATTTTTTATAAACCTCCTTCAGTCAGATTAACCCATCATATTGTTACCGTTACCTGGTAGAATTATTTGGCAAAAATACACGTCGTATAACTAATATATTTCGCAGAAAACCTTTAGTCTAATGATATTTTCCTATTTAAATGTTTATTATGTAGTTAGGTATTTACTTAACAGAAACCGGTGAAAAGGTTCCTGACGTTCAGTATTCTGCGAAGTGAATCTGCCAAATCATATTACTGCCGAGAAATGCAAAAGAAAAATATACAAAAACTCTTTCTGCAGCACATTAATAAACTTACAATGCCACTTGATTTCATGCTCGTTTCTTTCTAGTCCTTTTGATCTAAAATTCAAATTCAATGGTTTATTCATGGTAAGCACATTATTATCGACATATAGTTACTTTCTAAAATAAGATAAAAAAAAGTGTCGGGCTTCGTGGTAATGGTCAGCGCTGATCTACCGGCGACACCAGCTTGTGGGCCAGAATCTGTGTAACGTGTAACAAATGTTGGAAATAGCCACTGCGAAAATCTAATTACTTCTCGAATAAACTAGGCTTTCGAAGTTGGGCAAAGAGGGTGGTTATATAAATGAACGCGCATCCAAGTGCGCCAAACTTTGCGAGTCGGGTACTATGCAAACTCGAACACTATCGTTGTAGCCCACGCACCACGCACCCTGCATGAAAAGTGTCCTGTATCCTCTTGTATATCAACTAAGTTGTGTTAACTTAAAGAGAAACAGTTGATTTCATTATAATGTAAAGAGCGTAGCCGTGTTTCTATAGATAGAGTATCGACCCATTCATCAATTGTTTACTGTTTTTTTAAAGAATGGTTTTGATTAATATTATTTACTGTAAATTTGAGCTTTCTATCTTCGTTATTTTCTCAGATTTTTTATTTATTTATTGTTATAATAAAACAACAAAATTGGATAATGCGATTTAGTTGAACTTTTGGAACAATAATAAATACATGTAATGGATATTTTTTTAATAATACTTAATAGTGCCAATGATACTTAATTTAATTACTTAATAATACTTAATGTGCTCCAACTTAAAATAAACAATATTTGCCATGAGAGCATTAAAAAAAAGTGATAGGGCCGCTTTTCTATGCAAACACTGCTACGCTCTTTGTAATGTTCAACTCTTGTTCAACGATCAACTATTATGAGTTTGATTAGTTGTTTATGCCGTCTTAGTACATACAATGAGAGGGACATGACTGTGGCGTGGGTGGCGGAGGTACGGTACCAAATGTAAGATGAAAATCAAAGTTTAAAACTATAGTTACTACGTTTATGTTTTGGAGAGCTGAACGGCTGCGTCATTGCGAGCGGCAAAATCCAGCTACCAATTCTTCATAGGTTTCCGATATGGCATACCATGCATTTACGTTCAAATACTAACTGAAAAAAGCTTTGTGTTTTTTATAGTCGTTGTTTCATTACCATAATTCTTAAGTTCGTCTAACTTGTAGGAACGGTTATTTATGTTTTTTTAATTTTTTTGAAATTATTGTATTTTAGATGATAAGGACGAAATTTTTTTCGACTTTTATGACCTAAATGCATGAAATTTCAGTTATGGCACTGGAAAAAAATATTTTTTCTCACAAGTTATTGATTTTTAATTTGTTTTATTATTTTTCCTTGAACGCAAACCTCTATTTGAACATTTTATCTTTTTTTCACGCGTAAAAAAGTCATGAATTGTAGGGTTAAATACTGTTAGAGGGACTTGGAAAATGGAGAAGTGACTTTGTGCATTTTGTACCGTTGGTAGGCACTTCATAATTCTCAGCCACTAGCCTGCTATTAAATACCCCACTAACTCCTGAATCAAGCGGCTGCCAAGTTCCTGTTTTACCCCTCTACTGCATCTTAAACTTTGACGCATATCTAATGTATTTTAGATAGTAAAACTTAGTTATTTAGTGTGAAGTAGTGGTGAGAAGTATGTGTAGATAGATGTGTTTATTGGTAAATCGTGTAAATAATGAATTATATAGATACATTTAAGGTTACCGCTTATCGATGAGTAGTGTAAATGGAAGTTTAATTTATTTGAATTCTTTTTTGTAGGAGTAGGTATTTATATATTAGAGATATAAGAGAAAATTAGAATGACTTCAGCAATCAATAGAAAAAATACGAATATGACAACTAACTTTACTTTTGTCTTGATTTACCAAATATATCACGTGTATGTGTGTGCGAATTAAATTGTTTTATAATGTAAATTTTAACTAAATATCTATAAAACTACTTACTTATTATGTTTACCAGGCCTCTTTCTGTTAATTGATATGTTTCCAAATGCTTGAAAGCCGCCTAAATGAAACATAAATAAAGCTCTAAATTAAATTCTCTCTAAATTCCTGCCTCCATAAAAGTTAATTTGCTACGACACCTTAGGTGCCACGCGTCATCAAGCGATGTGATTGGAATAAAAATTAAATCACTTTTCATCGTGGCCTCAGGCGCGCGTTCATTGCTGCTCATCAACTTGAAACCTTTGTTTATGGATGAGGATACGCGTTCCCTGAAGGAGCTAGCATGTTTTTTTCTCATGCTCAGATTTAAGTTGAATTTTGTTTTTCTGCATAAGATTTTTTCTGCAACAAGTTCCGACGAAGAAAACGACATAATGTTGGCTTGTACGCCAACATTATGTCGTTTTGCAGAAATAAGTCACAATCAGAAATAAGAATTTAGTATCCTTGACTTGAGGGAACAATTTGAACAACTTTATTTCTCCGAGCGAGTACTTATGACCCATAATTTTATATAGGTAAGTACTGAGTTTCATAACCGAAAAATAATGTGGTTGTCGTTAGTGGGTACTGAATTCTTTAGTTATTTGTATTTCATTATCATCAATAGAGTTTGTAGGTTAGTAGGAAATAAATTGCGGGTTGTTAGAATTAAGGATTACTTCGTATTTCGTTGATTTAAAGACAAAACCTATTTAGCCAAGAGTTTTCAGTGCTTTTGGCATAATTATTAAGGAAACTCGACATAATAATTTAGGAAGCTCAAAATTTTATCTAATAGCTAACCTAATAATAAACAGCAAAATTATCTAATGAAGGTATATGAAAAGATTCATCAAATAATTCATTCGCTAGCCATTACTAGTAAGTACGTACAACACGTACACCCATTCATAACCCTTTAAAGGATTATTTGCGACCGTGCTAGTTAACCCCAGGAATATGAAATTGTATTGCTTATTTTATTTGAAACAATTTCCTGGCAATTCTATTTGCATAAACGATTACCAAGGCGTGATTGTGTGCAAATAAGTGTTTTTCCACGCACTTTTGTCACCGGTTGTCTTTTGTTTCATTACGGTGACACTTTTAAGATGTCGAAACATTTCCTTGTTTATTTTCTCAACAAGTCATGAGTATCATGAATTTCTTGGTACCTCATATTTTAAAGACAAACCGGTCTTAATCGCGTAAACTTACGTTTAATTATATCCTGACGTTTCGGGCATGACGTTACACCCACCTTATTCTTGGTACCTACCGGCAAATAGAAATATGTAAAAGAGAGACCATCTATTTCTTAAACGTATCCTAACTTAGCAAGACGATAAGTATCCTTTGTCCCTTTCGGTCTTATCAATATGCCTATAAGATAACTTATCAGTTTGCTATTAGGAGATGTTTAATAAGGGAGTTAATAAGTAGGTATGTTTTATACTCGATAGTTATCGGATGACCGGTCATTTTAGCAATACTTGGGGGAGGCCTATGTCAAGCAATGGCCGTCATTCGGCTGATATGATGATACTGGAGAGTAACAAAACTAAGCAATAAATACAGGATTATCGGTGATTCTCAAGAGCTGTTCCATAGTAAAACACCAATAGAGGTCGGGTAAGTACATGCCATTTTCTTTCATTTGATAATGTTACCAGTACTACTTACTCATTGTCTTATTACGAATGAAACAAACATGTTCATAAGCGAAGAAAATTAAATATACGTACCTATATACGTACCTATATAGACAAGAAGCTTGACAAAAAGCTTGTTGAAAACGATAGACATGTTGGGGCACCTGATAAGTCATGACGATTTTATAAAGGCTATAATTGAAGGCAAAATTTAAAAAAGATGAGGGAGAGAAAGGCCAAGACGTACATTTTTAGATCAAGCTAAAGAGAAAGTTAAAGTAGTGACGTATCAGGGGCTCAAAACAGAAGCAGAGACAAGGACAGAGTGGCGAGAACTCCACCGACAAGAGCAAAGCTCTTAAATTTATGATGATGATGATCATGACCTATATACAGGGTGTTTGGTTAGCGGTGTCGGAGCTTTTATGGGCTTAAACTGCAATCAATTTTATCGATAAATTACCATACAATTTTTTTTTTGTGCCATTTTAAAATTTCAAACAGACGAATACGGGCGCACGTGATATTTCTGGAATTATACGTTTGTTCTCGGTCCTACCCTTGCAAAAAAATCTCGTTAGAGAGCTCATTAGATAAACAAACTAATTAAGCTAATCATTTGACTCAACTATTTGAACAACAAGGCTAAAAAAATTTTTTTTAATGAAATATAGTAAAAAATGCACCTTAATTTTTCAATTAATTTAATTTTGCATGAAAACTAGGTCGTTAAGATAGGTTTTTGGTGTTGTTTGCTGAGTCGGACTTGCGCACGAATGGTTCCGTGCCATTCATTTAAATATTTTTTATGGGTCTTTTTTTTATTACCGCCAACACTACAAAAACACAAAAAAAACACAAAGACACAAAAAAAAATCTAAATCACGAAGTTTTCATAAATTTGGTCATAATTAATTATTGGTTGGTTTTAGCAATATGGTGTATATGCAAAATATGAAGCTTACAAATATGCCTTTAATTTTGTTCCAGAGAGTAATTAGATATATTTAATAGTTCTCGAGATATACTTGATTTTGTAAAACTTGAGATCCACCATCTTTAATTGGCCCCCATTTTTGTTAGGTAGCACTTATAAATGGCAATCTTGCATTTTTGACGTTTTTATAAGCTTACTTAACAGCCGTGAAAAGGAAAATTTGTACCTCCTAATTTTAACCATACCTGTCATACAACGGAAATCTTGAAATAGCCCGTATGCCTATTAGCTACCACTTTGAGATGTCTATCATACTTTTTTAACATCCTTATGAATATGTCTAACTACTGTAAAAAGGACACTTGGTACCCCCAAATTATACCGTTTTCTAATTTCAGGCCGACTAGCCCACGGACTAGATAGAGTAAAATAAATCATAGAGTGCTCGGATCATAAACGATAACTAGATCCATTAGAAAGTTGTATTGAAGATACGATAACAGGTCAACAATAACTTGAAACTCTTCAATCTAGCTCTTTAATCTCAGCCAAAGTGCTTCTACAAATAAGAAACAATAAATTGAATAATATGAAAAAAAAAATATTTGGATAGTGAAAACATTTACATATTAGTTAATTAACCAAATACAAAACCTATTCCTATTCCTAGTCCTATTCGAGTACCTACTATAAGAACGCTCTAAGCGATGTGACCACAACACAAATTCAAGTGATTATTGGTGTTAAGGTACGAGTGCTCGCCGCTGAAATACAGACATACATGAATATACATACTGAATACATGGCTCTTTCAACCCAACATATACTGGGTACTAAGGTGTCGAACATTAGTACGTTTATAGTTGATTCGCCGGGGAAAATCCAATAAACTCATTATATAAGCGCACCTATAGATAGGTGATACTCCTACCCATGTATATATCTTTGATTTGCACTATAGTTACAAGTATTTACAACGTTGATTAAAATCTCCTAGTGCCCGTATAAAACCTGTATTTGCAGTACACGTGAGCAGCAGGATTTTTACCAAACTCCTGTTCCATTAAAAGGCTCGCATCCTGCTTCAACGCTATTCAAAATAGAAGCTCTCTGTAGATTGCACAGAAGTTTATTTAGAACAGTCAAAGCCGATAGGATAAGAGGATGAACAAGTAAATGAAGAAAAATGCCGGATCCCGCTCCTGCGATCCATGTTTGGATTACTCGCTTCGTATTGACACAGTAATTGACATCATGAATCCGACGAGATCAGTGCAATGTAAGTACCTACTGCCTTTATAAGAAACATTTTCGAATGAAAATCGTGTTTGTTTGAGTTGGATCCATTTCAAAAATATTGGACGTAATTAAGAGATTAATGAAAACAAAATTACGATTGTTCTCATTGTGTTATGATAATTAGTTATACAAACTATATGGGTAACCTGGTAACCCAAAAGTGTGACGTTAAGTTTGGTTTTCATTTAACCCCTAACTTATCTAAGTTGTGTTACAATCAATTATTTTACGACCGACCCTGATAATGTATGTACTTAGGTAAGTAAATAAATGAAAGCTTGGAATTGCATTTATAATATATAAAATAAATGCTTATATCAATAGGTACTCTTAAGACGGACTCTTATTTTTGTCAGATTACACTAGGCTAAATAATACCTATAAGATAGACTAAAATAAATATACCTACTTATAATCCCTGTAAATTGGATTAGTAATTCCCGGAATTTAGGAATAAGCAAACGTAAGAGATCTAAATACAAGACATAATCCAGTATTTTTTTTTATCAGTATCCCTCTTACCAGTCGTTCTAAAATGTAGCTATTTTCGTATAAATTTGTACATATATGTAAATAAATTAATATTCAATTAGCAGTACCTATACACCATCATTCGTCATCCATGTACATTGTATGCATTTTACGTTACATGTACCTATGCATAAATACGTATAGGCAAGTTGGGTAAGAGAAACAGAAACGCTCCATACATTTACTACGTAAAGCTTCCTTCGGGGAAAATGGAACATGAATCATACCAACTTGACTTTGAGAATACATGATTTGTCGAAAACCTATCGTACTATAAATATGCCCAATAACAATCAAAACGGCTTGTAAACTACCCATATGTTTATAATGTAGGGAAGTTGCTTAGCCAGCTTTAAATCAACTGCAGTCGATCAGGCCAAGATTCTTGTCGCGGGCAGGACGGACGACGACCTACTTCCCAAGGAATGTTTAGTGCCCGTTGCCATGACACGACTTTGCCTACTACTACTAGGTACCTTGTAATACATTGCCCCTGCCCCGCTTACAGCTACCTAATTTAATACCTAACTAGGCTGTTGAGAATACTGTACGCCCAATAGAATTTTGGGTCGTTATTAGGCTACCTATATAATTATACCTATATATTTGTCAGCCTCCGTAGCCTAGTTGGTAGTGACCTACGAAGCTGGAGGTTCCGGGTTGGAATCCCGGCGAGGGCATTATTTGTGTATTTATTTATCACAAATATTTGTTCGATGGTCATGGCTGTCTATGTATTTAAGTATTTATCGATTATATATATATATCGTCGCTAAGTACTCACATCACAAGCCTTAATTGAGCTTACCGTGGGACTAGGTGGATTTGTGTAAAAATGTCCATAAATATTATTTATTATTTATGAATACCTAAATGTTATATACCTGTCAAAATTGTATGAATATGTGTATTTTTATCTGTGTTTTGGGTACAATAAAGAATTTACATATGTACATGATTCATACATATAATACGTATAATTGGTTGTATATTAAAGTGGATCTAAAATGCTTTTCTGGAACTACCTACGCAACCTAATAGGTACAATTAAATGATCCATAGCTTAAGCAGGATTTTGTTTAACTTTTAAGATTTTTAAATCAACATCTTCAAATAAATAACATTTTTCGTTAGTGTTACGTTAATAATAAGTTATTGATACACATTAATACAATAACTTCTTAAAAGTTGCAAAAATAACTTGCCGAATTTCGTCTGATTTCAGTACCTACTTTGGCCAAAATAGATGTGAAAATACTGAAATTTTGCGATTTTTAACGCCATTTTCGCAAATTTTGGTCGTTTTTTGAATAGATGATTTTTTCCAAAAAAAATCTCCTGGGGTTAAATCTCACTGGCAACGGGAATGATACACTTATTTTATGGCCATCTTGTATAAGTAGCCCTTCGAGAGACAAGCACGTTAAATTATTTGTTTAGTAAAATAAATATTAAAAGTTGAAATCTGAATAGATCGCAATATTTTTTGGTGTCTAATATTAAAGTGTTAAATATTTACCAAAGAAAAATACCCTTAGGTTGAAAGGTAATATTTCTTGTTGGTTAAGGCGTCCAGGTATCTTACATAACATTACATAGGCTAAATCACGCAACTAGAGGCAAGTTTTATTAAAATCCGGTCAAATGCGAACTTCACTCTAATTCTAAATGTTTCATTAACTTAATGCAACTTATTTGTATTTTGATGCATAAAACGGGCTAGCACCTCATACAATTATACGAAATGACTTAAATCGCAATATTATGTACAAGATTTGCAAAATTCGATTTTAAATTAAAAATACTTCCCATTTCACATGTACTTCAACCAACAAGGTGAACTAAAATTAGCGAACCCTCCGATTTAGAACTAACTTCAAGCTTGATTCTAGGAAGTTAGCAAATGGCTGCACGCGATGTTTTTCAAGAAACTGCATATTTATTTTATATTAGGTACTTACCATAATTATGGACTCATGTATTTCATTTGTAAGGGTAACCAGCAGATAGTGTACATACAAACGAAGCTCTGTTTTATATTCGGTCACAGTTCTAATTTAATCTAACACAGACATCTAGGGCATAATTAGTAAGTATTCATTCGTATATTTTTTATTCATGTCAAAAAAATATGATTAGCGTCAACTTTATACTTGATATACAGTGTGTGTCTTTCATAGCGACAAAGCTTTTAAGTAACGATAGATTAAAATGCTGTTAACTTATTTACTGAATTATCCACTACTAGAAAACACTTCAGTGTAAAACATACGAGAATCACTTCTTAGAAATCACATTACCTAGTTCAAACGTTTTTATTAAATTTATTATAGTCCAAGAGCTAGTGAACCCTGGGAGTAACGGTCTCCCTGTAAGGTTAGAAATTTATATACTTACGATTTAGGGCATTCTAAGAGCAATAGCCATGACCTGGCATTCGTCAGCCCTGCACGTCATCAGCCCCTTTATTTTTTGAACTGTTAAGTAAATTGGGTTTCAAAACTTGTTTCCCTAAGTTAGGAAATTGAATAGGATAAAGTTTACTTACTGTACATCTTAACAAAAATTGACAGGCGATTATAATTGTGGTATATTGACTCCTTGTACTTTACGTTTTCTTTCTACACATATATGTCAATGTCATTCAGTTAGATTTTCAATAGAATAAAATGGATTTCTATTATGCATAGTTTAATTTATTTCATTGGCGACGAGTGATTAATTAGCCAAAATGTCCATCGGAAGTATAAAAGAGTTCAACCTTAACGACGGGAACTGGAAATCTTATACGGAAAGATTGGAAATGTATTTTACGGCAAATGGTGTAAAAAACGATAAAAAGCTTGCCACGCTTATTTCCCTAATGGGTGAAGATGTTTATGAGCTATTGACATCTTTGGCTAGCCCCACGCTGCCGAAGGACTTATCCTATGATCGTGCGGTCACCATTTTATCCCAACATTTGCAACCAAAACCGTCAATTGTGGCGGAAAGGTACAAGTTTAGACAACGGCGGCAAATGTCTGGTGAAACGGTTGCATGTTATGTTGCGGAACTCAAGCGTCTATCGAAATATTGTGACTTCGGCACTTCTCTGGAGGATAATCTCAGGGATCAGTTTGTATGTGGCGTTAATAGCGATGTGATTCGTCAGAGGCTGTTCGCGGAAGAAACGCTTACATATGAAACTGCGATTAGGATTGCCAAGTCGCTAGAGTCGGCAGAGCGTGATGCAGCTTCAGTAGAGCGAACGGAAATTAATACGGCGCAAATTGATAGTACCAGAAATGAAATTAATAAGTTAAGTATACAAGGCAGTCGTTATGGCGGTTCCGGACGGCAGTATACAACGTGCTCGGCAAGCACCGCAAAATCTGTACCTCAACGTCAAGTGGATTCGGCCAGCGGCGCACCATGTATAGTATGTGGCTGGCATAACCACACTGCGATACGATGCAAATACCGGAAGCATACTTGCAGCAAGTGCAAGAACGTTGGCCATTTACGCAGAATGTGCCCGTTGACTGGTGACGGCTCTAGCAAGATGAATTTGACGAATAATCGTCGGGAGATAAATAACGTTAACTGCGTCGAGAGTAGTATGACGCAATCCATAAATAGGGTGGAAGATGAAACCGATTGTTCAAGTGACGGCGACGGTATTAATCATTTATCACTAAGCAATTATAGACCGGTAAGTTTGCCTTTGGTTATCAATGATAAGATTGTTCAGATGGAAGCGGACACTGGTTCCGCGGTGTCTTGCATAAACAGGGAGACTTTTAACGCCATGTTTGCTGACGTTCAGTTAAAACCCTGTAGTCTAAGGCTTAATTGCTATAATGAGACCAAAATTGAAACTATTGGATTTTTTAAGCCGATAGTCAAGTATGGGAACATTTCTAAGAAATTAGAGTTATTTGTCGTCAACAGGGGAACAACGTCATTGCTGGGTAGACATTGGTTGAGTGAATTGAAAATACCTGTAACTTGTTCTCGTGCTAGTAATATTAATAGTATTGTTAATGATAATATCCCAAATGATGTGAATGTTTTGCTCGACAGATATAAGGAACTTTTTGACGGTGGCTTGGGTCGGTTCAATGGTGGAGAGATACAACTGCACATGCGCGAAGGAGCGGTTCCTATTTACTGCCGCGCACGTCCTCTCCCGTACGCGCTGCTGCGGCGGATGGATAGTGAGTTGGATGCGATGTTGCGCGATGGAATCATAGAGCCGGTTGACACTTCAGAATGGGCAACGCCTTTGGTACCTGTAAGTAAATCTGATGGAGGTTTGAGACTCTGTGCGGACTATAAAATAACGCTGAACCCGGTCTTGCTGGTCGATAGATACCCGTTACCGAGAGTGGAGGATCTGCTTGTCACTTTAAATGGTTCAAAATTTTTCAGTAAGATCGATTTCTCTCAGGCTTATAATCAGTTAGTTCTTAATGAGGCTTCAAGGGACTTGACAGTAATCAATACGCATAGGGGACTTTTTAGGTATAACCGCCTTGTATTTGGTTTAGCCTCTAGTGCCGGCATTTTTCAAAGAACTATGACTAATTTATTAAAGGGAGTACATCCGTCGGTAGGAATTTTCCAAGACGATGTCATTATTGGAGGTTGTTCTAAGGAAGAGCACCTTAGGGCTTTGGACGCAGTGTTGAAAAGGTTGCATGAAAGCGGTTTGAAAGTAAAAAAAAGTAAGTGTGTATTCCTCGTGGATCAAGTAAATTATTTAGGCTACATAGTATCAAAGGACGGAATTGCCATAGATCCGACCAAAATCGAGGCAATGCTAAAAGTGCCTATTCCCAAAAATATTACGGAGTTACGATCTTTTTTGGGCATGGTCAACTTTTATGGGAAATTCGTTAAGAATATGAGTGCCATTTTGAGTCCTATGCACGAATTGTTAAAGAAGGGAGTCGTTTGGAATTGGTCGGATGAGTGTGAGAAGGCTTTTATGACTATTAAGCGGCGCTTGTCTGGATCGAAGGTTTTAGCTCACTATGATCAGGATAAACCTTTAATATTGACGTGTGACGCAAGCGCGCGCGGCGTGGCGGGTGTACTAGCTCAGCCCAGCGCGCGGGGCGAGCGCCCCATAGCCTATGCCTCGCGGTCACTTAGCGTGGCGGAGAAAAATTACTCTCAAATAGATAGAGAGGCCTTAGCTATTATTTTCTGTTTAAAAAAGTTCCACCAGTATTTGTATGGTCGACATTTTACGTTAAGGACGGACCATAAACCGTTGGTGAGTCTGTTCGGCCCTAGGGCGGGTATTCCGGCAATGGCGGCGAGCCGTATGCAGAGGTGGGCCTTGATATTGTCTGCATTTTCTTACGATATAGAATATATAAACACCAAGGCAAATGTGGCGGATGGCTTGTCGAGGCTGCCTGTGGAGAGCGATGCGGGAACGGAACAGGCTATTCCGGAGCATACGTATTTACACTATGTTCAAGACGCATTAGCAATGGATAGTAACACCATCAAGCGTGAAACGGCAAAAGACCCTATTTTAGGGCGGATTTTAGGTTATATTAACAATGGATGGCCAGAGTCGAATGATATGAAGAACTTGCAACCTTTCTTTAACAGAAAGCAAGAACTGTATTCTGAATATGGATGTGTCATGTGGGGCCATCGCGTAGTGGTTCCGCAATCTTGCCAGCGTGCAGTGATAGAAATGTTACACGAGCCTCATATGGGCATTGTTAAAACAAAGTCTATGGCACGGAGCTATGTGTGGTGGCCTGGTTTGGATGAAGATATAGAATCTAAATGTAAGGCATGTGAAGTTTGTGCATTGGAACAGGATGCTCCTAGAGGCCACGTGCCTTGTCCTTGGCCCTATCCTGGTAGTTCGTGGACTCGAATTCATGTCGATTTCATGGGTCCAATGCAGGGCAAAACCTACTTAGTTATAGTCGACTCTACTTCGAAGTGGTTAGAGGTCTTTCAGGTACCCAGTACTTCAGCTAGTAGTACCATAGAAAGATTAACCGAAGTGTTTTCTCGCTTCGGGTTTCCGAGGCAAATTGTCTCAGACAATGGTCCGCCCTTTACTAGTAAAGAGTTTTCTGAATTTACTAAGGGAAACCACATTCAACACATGTTTTCAGCTCCGTACCATCCGTCTTCGAATGGAGCAGCTGAAAATGCTGTCAAGACCATAAAAAGGGTGGTAAAGAAAGCTATTAGACAAAATCTTCCTATTATGACATCAATACAGACCTTTCTGCTGCATTATAGGAACACGCCCCATTGCACTACAGGTGAAAGCCCCGCTCAATGTCTTATAAATCGTAAATTACGCACGGGTCTTGACATTCTGAAGCCGGACAGGCAGGTAAGAGCCTTAGTTTCGCAGAGACGAATGACACAAGAAGCGAGTGGATCGCAGAGGTCGGTTAATGTTGGTGAGCCTGTATGGTTTAGGCAATTTAACACGGGAAACAAGTGGGTACCTGGGGTAGTGGTAGACCGATTAGGGACTACTGATTATACGGTAACGTCGGATATGGGTGGAGTAGCTCACAGGCATATCGATCAGCTTAGACCGAGAAGTTTAGGAGCTGCTGATTATACTGTGGCGTCTGATACGAGCGGGGTAGGTCACAGACATATTGATCAGCGTAGACCGAGAGGGTTAGGTCTGTTATCGTGCCCGTTGACAGAGTCAGAACCTCCAGGGGTTGACACCGGGTTACCAGTTTCGCACGAAAGTTCTTTTTCACATGAGATATCAATTAGTTCACCTCCTCTAGTTACACCTCATGATAGCGTGACTGAGATACCAATTCTACCTGCGCATGGGTCTTCCTCTCCATCAAGTCGTGGAGAAAGTGTTGGAAGTGCATCTCCCGTATTGAACCGTCCCGTGCCTCGTAGTACAAGGAATAAAAACCCCATTTATAAGTAGGGTGTGTTTTAGTCCTTATTATTTTCGAGTTATTATTATAGTTTTAGTGGTGAGGATTGTGGTATATTGACTCCTTGTACTTTACGTTTTCTTTCTACACATATATGTCAATGTCATTCAGTTAGATTTTCAATAGAATAAAATGGATTTCTATTATGCATAGTTTAATTTATTTCAATAATAAGCAGAAATTTATGACAAATCAATTAGAAAACACACATGAGGTAGCACTGATGAGGTAAAATAAACTTTAACCTGTATACTCGAAATTTTTATACGTCGTCAAATAAACGTCTCAGAGTAAGTATATACAATGCCAGGTGGTTTTGAACAGCATAAGACCTTGACAGGCGAGGGGACAGTTAAGTAAATTGGGTTTCAAAACTTGTTTCTGTAAGTTTGAAAATTTAATAGGATAGAGTTTATTTATTGTACGTCTCAAAAAAAAATTACAGGCAATTACAATAAGCAAAAGTATATATGACAGATCAATTATACTTCTTAATTTACTACTTGTAATCGCCTGTCAATTTTTTTTAAGCTGTACAATAAAAATATATCATCCTATTAAATTTTCAAACTTACAGAAACAAGTTTTGAAACCCAAGTTACTTAACAGTTCAAAAAATAAAGGGGCTGATGAGGTGCAGGGCTGACGCCTGCCAGGTCATGGCTATTGCTCTTAGTATGCCATAAATCGTAAGTATACAAATTTCTAACCTTACAGGGAGACCGTTACTCCCACGGTTCACTTGCTTTCCAGCTATTAGGAAAGTCTGTTGATCAACAAACGACTTTATCTTGACACTTCAACCCAATTAATATGAAGTTTTCAATCGGTATACAAACAAAACGATTATTTGATTCCGCCTTCTTAGTTAACACACAACCTAGCGCTTACACGTCTCTGTCGCACTTATAAGATAGATCAACAATTACGGAAAACTACAATACGCTACTGAGCTATAGCGATTGGCAACTTGGCTAGGCACCCTATGAACAAAGTCACTTGTCATCATTTTTGACGGACTTGTCAAAGAAAAGTGTCAGGATGTCACTAAGAGATTTCAATGAAATCATATGTCAATTGTTAGGTTTAATTTATTAGTGATAGGTACATTGCGTGCCCAATTAATTTGTATGAATAAATATTTTTTTAATTTTTTTAACTATAGCTAATTTCAGTTCATTAAGACTTATACTTTCACCCCTTAAAAGCAATGTTGTTATGAAAGACACACACTGTTTATAAGAGTAGTTATAATCGATAGTTAGAAAACAGAAAAAAACTATATATGGCCACCCTATAAGTACGTCAACATCAATATCGATAAATTTTCATTTCACGGTTTACTTTTGTGCATTTAAATCAACATTTTTATCCTAATATGTCAGTCCAGGAATGATTAATGAAGCCGTTGGTCAAACAAACGGTAGGTAGACAAGGTGTGTCCAATAATAATATGATAAAGTAAGCACCTGTGCATCAGAATTATTGATTTCCAATCTGGAAATCGGCATATTGAGTCGAATCATCAATATGTTTGCATAATAAACGAAGCACATACCTATGGTATATAATATGTCCTGCTATCTCATAGTTGTACATGTATAATCGAGACAGATTATCCTAAGGAAACTTTAAGGTATTTATTAATTTAAAAGATTTACTTTCATTAGATTTAAGTATTTTCTCATTTATTACGGTAGATGTCATTCAAATTCGTCACACGTAAACATTGTTATCAAACAGCGATTAGAATTGCGAATGTATTGTTAACACAATAGTCTATAAGTAAATCTAGGATAATATTCATAGTTATATAAATATATTCATAGTTCAAGTGCAGAGGCTTACAGACAATAGTTTAATTAATCACTTAGTACATCTATAAACAATTCTTTTCTTGATAAATGTTGTGTCATTTGTTGTGTCAACAGTACTTTTGAATTCCCTTCAAATTCCGGTTTGATGATACTATCTTACGCTTAATACGTTTGATAATACAAAGACTGTCAGTCATAACAGAATTGCATGTTCAATATAAATGGAGAGATACTCGTATATCTGGAAGCGAGTGTGTAAAGTTTAACTAACCATTGTGTACGGGACAATACGCTGAGATGAGAAAGCTGTGGGATTCAATGAATGTACTACTAAAACGACATTAATGTCACCGAAATTCTATCAAACATATGCCCTTTGTTATAAAACGAAGGTTACATTAACATATGCCCGTAGATACTCATTTACTGAATATATTACGATCACATGGGAGTTTGTCGTGTTCAGTGTAAATTCTGTGAGTAATACAATTGCCTAGTTATTTTCTTGTTCTGTACCTATTGGCAATCGACTGAACTTACTGATGTCAATATTTTGTTGCCACTTTTGTGTCACACTATACTCTGTTTGGTTAGGTATTTAAAAAAAGGTAAACAATCTTGCAGTATCTTTTTATTGAAAAATGCATTTAAAAATCCAAACCAGGTACCTACTTAATTAATCAAAACAATGTGAATCACTGTATTTCCTTGTTTTTTGCTAACTGTATTTTGCTAAAACTTTACTACTCGTAGTTTTCAATAAAAAGATACCGCAATATTGTTTACCTTTTTTTAAATACCTAACCAAACAGAGATTTCAATCATATTTAATAGAAACAATTTTTAAGAATAGTCATAATCGAATAATATTGCCTGTTTCTTTATAATCAATCGCTTTAAATATAAATCAGGTTGAAAAATAATTAAAATCGCTGTTAAAATAATGCTTCAAAGGAAGAAAAAATCATCTTCAACGCTCGCCCTAAAATATGAAGTCATAGCTGTACGGCCTCGTTGTCCTTCTTATTCATAAGCAACTCCTAACTTAACAAGTCGCTAAGTATCGTTTGTACCTTTCTATCTTACAGATATTAATAAACTTGAAAGGCATAAACAATGCTTAGCGACTTGCTAAGTTAGGTAATGTTACGAATGAGGGTGTAGGACTTTACCTATCAATCAATGAGCAAACCCAAGTCGTATTTTGCCGCATTTTTAGTTTGTGTAGAAATTAACTATCTCGATTTGTTAATTAAGTGTACTGGTTTTTCTATTTATGATTTACTAAACTGTTGTACAGGCATACATACATAGGTACACAATATAAAAAACGCAGATAAAACTACTGAAATGTTTCAGTTTAAGTTCATTGAATGTAAAATAAATCTTTATCTTGCTCGACTCTTATTACGTTTACCGCCGTGGGTGTTGAGAGATGTCTACAAATTGATTTCAAGCGCAACTGCCCACCACTTGTATAGGTAGGGCCTACCCTATATAAAAAACATAAAAATGCTCTAACACATTTGGACTTTAATGTAAAAGTAATAGAGCTGAAAAGAGGTAGACCACATTTTTGCTGAGTGGTCATTGAGATGAGATATTCTAAGCGTATTCAATTAATTAAAACGATTCTGGGGTGAAGAAGGACTGCAAAATGAAAATAGAACGTAGACTTGATAAGATTTCCTTTTACGATTGGAATATGACGTTGTTTATCTGGATTTTAAGCAAGCTACGTACCTACGTATGGGTGCCTATAGCCAAATATGAAAATGTTAATAAATTTATTCCATATTTGTAAGTATTTTTTTATTTAGTGCAGTCAGCATTGGACAAACTTAAAACTGAATTGCAAAGATGCATTTGCAGAAAGTTTCACTATACCGACAGTATAAAGAATGAAAAGACCGATGTTCTGTAAATCCACTGAAACGTTACATTCTAATTGAGCGCTAGCGGTATTGCCGACCCGTTTTTATCATATTAATGCCTTGATTTTAGTCATAAGATGGCCTTAGGTTTTATACTGTTATATTATACACGGTGCCCACGAGGAAGGGGAAAAAATCAACAGCGGATTACTGACCAAATTTGAAGTTAAAAATGTCATATGAAGTTTTCTGGATTGAGTTTATTTTAAGAGATAATTTGATTTTTCCTAAAACCGTTTTAGCCCGTTACGCTATGATAAACGCATTTTAGGAAACGATTTTGTTACCATGTTGTCTTAGTCTTGTCGCACTTAATTGACAGACATCAAGCGAACAAAAAAATCTTTAATTACCTAGCAAATAAAAACAAAAAATGTTTTAAGTTCATTTTTTGTGATAGTTTCATTAATAAAATCCTTTTTTTGTGTATTGAGGCATTCAAAACATAAAAAAAAACTAAAAACAATTTTTTTTTTTCAGATTTGACCAAAACTCACTTAACATTTTTTGCTTCTTTGAGTCTCAGGAATAAGCTGTTAAAAATTTCCCATTCCTCACGGGCACCTTGTATGTAAGTAAATGAAAATATGACTTTGTTAACCACATGCTTAAAGTGACAGTATCTCGCAGCGACATAGATTACGAGTATTATTCCCTCTTTAATTAACATAGTAAAAGACGGGAACTTCATTTCGCAACAACTTACAGTTACAGTCGCACCAATCACGTGCTAAGCCTACAGCGATTTGATACGATCTGAAATTGACGATATTATTGAACGTGACTGTACAATTGTACATATATGTATCAGTACAAACGTTTGAAGCTTTATTGTTATATACTCGAATTCTCACCGGGCCAGCAGTCACCCATGTTGACCAGTAGTCCGTGACGTCACACACCGATGCTATCTTGCGTTGGAGTGACAGCGATTGTTTGGCGGGTAATGTTTCACGTTGTTCGTTTACATTAGAATCCCCATCATGATGAGTATCACCAAACATTTGAAACATTTAAATAAACATCAGAAAGATAATCTAATGAATGAATTATTTTCAAAAAATCTTTAGCGTCGTGCGTTCGTTTAAATTAAAAAAAGGATTTTTCGCCTTTGAGCTTTCATAAGTCGTGTTCAATACATTTTGAGTATTGTAATTTTTTGTATTGTTTTGAATACTGTGGGTAGTGTTTTGTTAAGTTAAACTAGGTAAGGTTATATTTTTTTCGTATACGGACTACGTATCTCAGAATTTTCATAAAAAAGGTCACAAATTTGAAATGTAATGTAGACTATAATATTTCAGCATATATAATGTCCCACTGCTGGGCACAGGCCTCCTCTCATATATGAGAGGGCTATAGTCCCCACGCTGGCCCTAAGCGGGTTGGGAACTTCACATACACCTTTGAATTTCTTCGCGGGTGTATGCAGGTTTCCTCACGATATAGACTATAATGAAATATATTTTAAATTACATATGATTATTACTTGATACGACAAAAGTCTATTTTATTTAATTTAAAATATGCGAGTCTCGGCGTTCCTCTGTCTCTCCTACCCTAGAGGCCAAAGGATTGGTGGAGGCGAGATGCAAAATGGCGATTACTCCACCGAAAAGAGCGAATGATTATTACTGTATTTAGTGATGAAATGGGACTGTATCATTCAGTTCTTTAAGTACACAACATTACAATTTTAAATATGTCAATTTACATTAAATATAATTAAAACTCGAATGAAAAGTAGCGCGTGATGATATTTAATAATAATATAGTTTTAGACAATAAATAAATTCGACTGTGTTCCGACTGTTACTAAATGGTAAAGGGAACCGAACACGTTACATTGTTAAATATGAAACAAAACAAACTTCACGCGACGTACCCAACTTTTTGTTTTACATTTTTGTTTCAAACCGAATGAAGCCGAAGTTTTCCGAAGTATGCTGAAATGAAAGTCACGAATTTCTGCCCGGACAAATTCCTTCCAAGTTTCATAGCTTTATGATCGTCAATTTTAATCACTTTCAAAGTTTAACGTGCGGATTGCGAACGGTTATTTTATGATATTGTTTGTTGTAGATATTACTAAAGGTTTCCTTGGTTTACTATAATCAAATTATAAATTTTATAGGTGTTTGATTTTAACCGAGTGTCAACATTTAACTACTCCTAAATGTATCCTGTAGGTACATTTTAAATAGGTATTAAATGGAATATCAAAATACCAACTCTTGGTGAACTCGGTATTTCTTCTTTGGTATATGACATCTTATAGGTATTTACAATTTATGTACCTACATAGTAGTGTTGGCCGTGTGGTGACGGCAGTAAGAATACATTTGTCACCACCCCAACTCCTCCTGCGGGTGTCGTAAGAGTCGACTAAGGGATTGAAGTGTCACTGACCATTACTTGATAAAAGATTGATGATGGGCAGCAGCGTCATCATAGTGGACACATTACTGCGATCGCCAATCCGCTTGCCCAGCGTGGCGATTATGGGCATTTACCTCCTAATGCGTCCATACGCGTTATTAAAAGGAGAGGCCTACGTCCAGCAGTGGACTATCATAGGCTGATGATGATGATGATGACATAGTAGTGTTATTACTTAAAAATCACATCTCAAAAATATTTAATAAAATAATTTGAGTGGTTTTATAAAAATATGTACAGGCACACTTTTATAACATTTTTCCTCAGATATAAGATACCTACCAACGTACTGTTACAATTTTTTTATGTCTAGACTTTTACTACCGCCCAGAGCATTCACGTCTGATTTGGTCATAACAACGAGTATTGTGCATCGGCCGCAATATGCCTCTCTGTAAAGACTCACGGGCATGTACCAATATCACGGATTGTGCGAATGTAGGCTTAGAGATGACTGTATTTTCTATTACTGAAACTGTATTTACCTTATTTTTGGTAGCCATAATACCTTAGTCCATAGGTAAATGTTTTACATGAGATATAGTAAGTTTAGTTGCCTCTATGTAGGTATTACCTAATTTATTATAATATTCGTAACTCTCGAAAACTTTCCTTCACAGAATAAATAGACGCTACCTCTATTCAAGTAAGTTATCTATGTACACAACTATTGCAAAGCTCTCGTTTATTTTTTTTACATGGTTTTTGATATCGTTGAATTTTGAACTTTGTTACAGATACCAGATTAAAGCATTTTTAACCATTTCCACTTACTCGTCGATCAATGAAGTTTGCAGGTAACTAGGTACAAATTTAACATTTACTGCTCGCACTATACCCACATGCCCCCGGATTCGACGCACCCACATTGGTAATGCGGGTACAAAGCGTTGAGTTATGAGAGCCGGTGCCGCTGACAGCTCCAATACTTAGCGCTTGTAGGCTTTGTATGTGTTTATTTATAACCGATTTGACCTGGTACCAAATTATGCCGATTTTGCGGTCGATAGTTCAAATTACCTGAACTTGTAGTGTACCGCACACTACATAGCCAAACTCTTATACCTTGAAACTGACAATCTATTAAGGTACTACCAAGTACCTACTCTTATTCTTAGTATTCCAGTTATGCTCGGTTTGATATTACTAACAGAGGCGTAAATGAGTTTTATTCTAATAATTAACTGATGAAAGATTGTCACTAAGCGCAAATAATATGTAATGTGCCTCAACTTATTGTATCAAAATTCGGAAAAATATTTCGTATAACAGAAAAAGTATGCAGGCATCAGTAATTTATATTTATAATACTAAGCTTGTAATCGCGCTATATTGCGCACACCTTTTATTAGCAAAGTGGCGAAATCCCGGCACGGGCAACAAATTACAGTAAATTGATCGAACTTTGTTAGCGCAACCTTTAATCTGCCGAGGCGCATCGGTGATGGTTTTCCGATTCTATTAACCGCTAACCGTTAGATCATCAACATCGTAGATATGACAAGATGCGGAAACAAACCTATGTAGTACGAATTTCTTAATATTGTGTTGTTAAAATATCTTATAAATGTAAGTTAAAATACTCGATTGACTTAGATTAAGACTTATTTAACAGCTGAACCAGATTAAGTCGAGGCAGATAGATTTTTGATTCCAAGTTTCATTTGTCATGGTGTTTCTTACAAAAAACCTTTAGACTACGATGTGAGTACCTACTTATATCTGAGTCTACATGGTTGAAATCAGTAGGTAATTAAAATGTTTTAAATAGATCAAAAACCGCATTTTTCTTTTGCACATTGTTTTTAATAAACCAATGTCCAATAAACAAATATCTAGCACGTCTAAAAAACTATTCGTTAAACATTTATCAAACTGGTTACTCAAGTAATTTAAGTCGATAGTTGCTCTACATGTTTCGATCCATTTAGAGGATCCTCATCATGAAGTACGCGCGACCAAAGCCCGACGTGTACTGCGGGCTTGCGCTCTGCTAGAGTGGGTGCTGGCCGTGGGCAGCGCTGCCGGGGGCGGCGAAGGAGGAAAAATACCCTCATTTGAACTTAAATTATGTGAGTCACCCGTTTGGTAAATATTTAAATATGTTTGAGTCTCACGTTAGTTATAATTCTAAGGGCCTGTTTCACAATCTCCAGTTAAAGCTATCTGTCAGATAAAAATAACACGCTCTCTTTATTCTTCTAGGTGAAAGAAAGAGATAGTGTTATTTTTTATCTGACAGATAGCTTTAACTGGAGATTGTGAAACAGGCCGTAAAACTATTCGTTGTTAACAACCAAGTCGACAAAATTTAAGAAAATGTCGAATCTACATTTCCTTTCAATTTTTGCTCTTGCTCTGTGGCGAACGTTTATTAAGGAGCGAGTGAAGGGAACGACCTACTTATTTAGATCTTGGTCCCGTACTCCATTTTTGCTTAAACCACAGACTCCGTAACAAAATTACACGGCTACCTACACGATATTAGCCTATAGCAGTATTATCAAATTGGTATGTGATTTTTATCAATTTCCATCCTTAACCAATTCATTTTCACTGTCGAGTGAATATTTATGAATGATGTCGTGAACCGTGTTACAATACACAATGTTGTTGTCGTAAGTCAAAAATAGATCCAGAAATGAAAATAAATAAACGAAAGTTAACAGGTGCCTCTTATATATTTAATTTTGCTATCCATAAAAGTAGGCAAAAAAAATTTACGGTTGTTGGAGACATACGACAGGCTAAAAGGTCCATTATTTGAAAAGTCCCTAATGTTTCTTCCATTTCCCTCACGATGCCACCCACGTGATACCGACGCCTTTAATGAATGTGCTGGCGCCCACTCCACGAACTCCGCCCTTCATTATCGGTTATGTCAATAAACATGCTTCATCGTTAATTTTAGAATGCAATGGTTTTTGTACAACTTAATCGAAAAACTTTTTAATGAGCAAGTTTTATCAATAAAAGGCTAACACTTTATCCACCTATCTACCCTACAAGTACATAATATGTACATATGTGTACTCGTAATTATTTCATGACTGCTGTTTTAATTAATTAACATTTAATAAATATTCCAATCTATAAATCAAAAAGTTTTTAATTAAGTTTATTGCTTGTGCTTATTTAAGACAAGATATGCCTCTACCGTCAATAATACATCATTTTGGAGATTGAAAAGGTGCCCAATATCACATAAACAACAACAATAATGATTTGAAGGTGTAAAAAAATCTCCAAATGTCAATAAAAATAATAAAACGTTGTATGAAACGGATGTTTCATGGCAGAAGACAGTTAAACTGGTTAGTGCTACAGAATACCTAAATAGTATAGTATATATGTATCCAATAAGTCAATATTTGTGACATATAATGAGACAGTCTTCATGATCAAATATATATATTAAGTCTGGAGATCTGATGTAAAAGGTCTCAATGGTCAAAGAAAATCGCGTTTAGGCTTAAACAAATAGCACTGTGTTAATCGTTACGGGTTTCATAGTGTCTATGGGTATTCCCTAGTAATTTTAGAAACCCGCAATTTGTTAAAGACATTACCATAATAACAATTTTGTTAATAGATGAACATTTACTACATAATCAAATGTCGAAATCTTGTGGGCACCAACATATACGAAATAATAAATATTAGGTGTAAAGGGTCTAATATATTCGTTCAATATTCCGCAGTGTTTGAAGACGAAAGTCTTTGATCTGTGTGTGTTGCCAGTGATGACATACGGTACTGAAACGTGGTCGCTTACAATGGGCCTCATAAGAAGGCTTAAAGTCACCGAAAGGGCAATGGAGAGGGCTAGGCTAGGAGTCTCTCTGTGGGATCCGATTAGAAATGAGACCATCCGCAGCAGAACCAAAGTAACCGATATAGCTCTCCGAATCGCTAAACTG
This sequence comes from Thaumatotibia leucotreta, assembly GCA_025490895.1. Taxonomy (NCBI): domain Eukaryota; kingdom Metazoa; phylum Arthropoda; class Insecta; order Lepidoptera; family Tortricidae; genus Thaumatotibia; species Thaumatotibia leucotreta. The sequence goes on from JALPQI010001975.1 coordinate 79,104, forward strand.
AAGTGGACGGGGCACATTACGCGTAGAACCGATGGCCGTTGGGGCGGGAAGGTTCTCGAGTGGCTGCCACGTACCGGAAGGCGCAGCGTGGGTAGGCCCCTCACAACTGTGGACTGATGACCTGGCGAAGGTCGCAGGAGCCCGCTGGATGCGGGTGGCCCAGGACCGATCATTGTGGCAATCTTTGGGGGAGGCCTACGTTCAGCAGTGGACGTTTTTCGGCTGATATGATGATGATGACGATGATGATGATGATGAGGTGTACAGGGCCGTAGATTGAATTTTACATAACGAATCAATTCCTCCTTTGTAACTAGATATTTGTATTACTCTGCTCGCAAGGTACAGTCGAGTAAATTGTAAAAAATAGAATGCATTGCATCCGTTTTATTTTGCTTTGGATTGCTGTAAATATTAAATTCATTTGAAATGAACAGCTTATGTCTTACTAAATTGAATATCCTGAAAATTATTTCATGCAGTACGCTTTACTGGCTTTTAGTAATTTTCCCGTTCAGATAAAAAATCCAGGTTCCCTTAATTTAAGTAGTGCACAAAGCAATGCGGACCTCCAGTGCCCATAAATTGTGCACTTGTAACTGCGAGCCAAGTTCCAGAGAGAGTGCTAAAGTGCGGTAGACAGTCTAAATAGATGGGAAGCGGACTGAGCGTAATTATATTTTTCAATTGTGAAAGCTGTGAGGTCGCCCACAGATTCTCGGATAAGCGAAATATGCGCGAGGAAGCGAAATATCAGTGCTTTGTCTGCTAAATTTAATTTGTTCTAAAATATTTTAATTGTAATTTAAGCCTGAAAGTAGTGTTCATTATTTCGTGCTCACACTTTGGCTGAATTCTGAAGGGTTTACCTATTAAATGGTGACCGAAGCATTTCTAAAATAGAAATGCACTGTAAAATTGACTAAAACACGTTTGAGCGGAATTGGCACACAATTATAAAATTGTCACCGGTTTAAACGAAGAATTATTTTATCTCATACAATAAAATAAAGCTGCGCTTAAAAATTGCTTCTGAATGGTGCTGAAATCTATTGCAATGAAATGAAAGGATGAAACATAGATTAAGCAAGCGCGCTGCGCGGCCGGGTGGAAGCAGCGATATTAGGCATTATCGCGCTACATTGTGGCTGCACTTGCGGACGGTTTTGTCTAAGTGATAATCGCCATGGAAATGCAGCTGCAGCTCGCTGCTCTTAATGCTTCAGACGGTTTTTTTTGCGATGATTGTTCAATTCATGGAAAGCTGTGTCTGATTCTAAGATTCTTTTCTATTTGATATATTTGTGATAGGTACGTTCTGTTTTATTAATATGTGGGGAGACTTTAGCTATTGAATTAACCCTGGAACCCCATGTAGGTTTACTACTTAGAAATGGGCTAGTGTCAATATTCTTTTATTAAAATAAAAGATGAGAAATAGTTATTTATTATACAAGGGGGCAAAGTTGTTGTTTAACTGTCGTGCCAATATTGAGACCTGAGCTAGCGAAAGATTCCAAAATTGAGCCACGAGCGTAGCGAGTGGTTCAAAAACTGGAATCTTGAGCATTGCGAAGGTCTCAAGGCACGAGAGTTGAACAAACTTTGCCGCCAAGTGTAATACAACTTTTTTCCCCTCACTATCGCGAGGAAATATGATTAAAAATCTCATCCAAATGTAAATTAACTTAAAGAAACTATTTAAAACTCAATGTCGAAACGTGTCGTAGAATAGAGTTACTTATGGAACATAAATATTGCCAATGGCTTACAAAGTCACATGAGAAACGACCAATTTAACATGTGAGCTCCGATTGCGCATGTTTACTACGGTCATACAGATCCACTTATACTAGGCAGTAGGGGGCTATAGGAATTAGAGAAATGTCAAATTACTTTATTCACAAGTGTGTAAAAAGCGTTTTTACCCGCTCGTATTAAAGAATAAACGAGCTCTTTACGAGCTAGTGAGGGGAAAAATCGATTTCCAATAATTGATAACACTAAAACGTATACAACTTGAAGTTTCATACTTTCCTATATGGACATCTATGGCAACTAATATCCTCAGAACCTTTTAACACATACAGGTTTTTCCAAAATAAAAAAATGTTTTTTTTTTCGTTACTTCTATCTACATCAATTGTTATGACACTTCGTAGGTTTATATATGTATATATTATACTGGTTTCAAATATTCTAACGTATATTGGGCACTTCGGTTTTACCCAATAATTTATCCACGGAGACCTTGTATTAAGTATTGACATTTAATACAATATGTCGATGATAGTTACAATTGAATAAAATTTCATAAACGAACGTCATCTTTTATTGATTGAGGCCGTAAAGCAATACATTTTCGAACGATTTATTTTAAAATCATAGACCAACTCATTCAAAACACCAATTTCTCGATTTGATATGATTCTTACTATAAAAATAAATCAAAATAAGTTTAGGTCAATAATAGTGACTAAAAAAATTACGAAGAATTACCACACTTACAGATTACCTGATTACTTGATTAGGTACCTAATCCTAGCATCTTCAAATCCGTGCAATTTTCTAAATTGGTTGGCGTTTTTATTCTCAAATATACACGAATCGTATGAGTTTTCTTGGTGTACTAACATACAAAATGATATTTCTATAGCAAAATCAAATCAGACGTTATCGGAATTTCAATCGCGCGATCTCAGCATCGGCATTGCGTGTGTTGGAGTGTCATATGAAAGTGTGGCATTGTACTACCAGATTTTTATAGTAACCACCTACATATTTTAAGATTCGTTTTCAGATATATAAAAAGATTATTTAGCAATTTATTGACTAATCAATGTGTATTTTGTTCTTGATATATATTATACAATCTGCTAGGTTTTATATTTCTCGGCATAAAATTATACCTGAAAACAGGTTCAAATTTGAAAACTAATGAAATTCAATTCAGTTTTCATACGAAAGTAAAACATAAAAAATTGTACAGCGAGTTTTTTTCTTTACGCCATTTTGAACAAGAAAATAAAAGTATAAATCGTAAACAGAACTCTTTTCTTTCTGATGGCTGTAGAACGTAGGTATATACTCGTAGTATAAAATCCTAGCTCTCGTTAAAATGTACAACATGTATTGCCTTTTACTTTGGACTAGCAATTTGCAAGAATATATTTAATGCGCAATGAAAACTAAACTTTTCGAGGATCATTATTTTTCCGCTCATATTCTTCTAATAGTTAGTTATGTTACAGGTTTATTTTATCTACAATGTTAACAAATATTATGTTTCTGAATAACATTTTGCTTTGACCTTTTGTTTAAAGGTTGTTCATCATATTGTACCTTTATCAGCACCCACGGTTATCTTTTGAATCTCTTTGTATTATCAACCAAGACTTGGCTGCAATTTATGTAGCAACAGCACATATCACTAGCCATCGAAGCATTCATCGCACGGTAAGACTAATAGCAAGCTATGGAGTCGACATTCGCCATAAATTTAAAATATTATGCATACTCATACTCATTATTTAATTTATCTTAAAATGCTTTTATAGCGGTCGTGAATAAGTTATTACGTATTTTAATACCCAATAAAATTATATATATTTTTTTTATATAAGATTACAATTTTGTAACTTGAATATTTCAACATTTAATTATACAAACAACATCGCTGAAAATGATCTATAAAGGAGTACTGACGGCTAATTAAATTGATTAGTATGTTTGCTGGCAGGCATAACGTATCAGTGTCAATCAGTGGTGATTGCAAACGTAGCGGTATTTATATCTATAAGTGGTAAATACGTTGTGGGAAATTCCATAATTAGTTAGTTATACCTAACCCAGAAGTAGCTGCAATTTTGGCGTGAATAGAGCCACACAATGATTTAAAATATGACTATCAAAAATCTGCAGTAGTGTGCTTGAGTTGTGATGTGAAGTATAACTCAGCCAATTGAGACATACATTTATTTTGAAACATATCAATAGTATTCTTCATCAAAGAAAATCCACTAGAACTTCAAGTTATATACAAAAATGGATAGAAAACCACGATCAATTAAAGTTTGATCCCTGCCGGTCCGTGCTACATTGTAATGTTTGTGATTTTTCTATTACCCAGCTCAAAAAAGAGAAGTCTAGCTACATATGTTAGTAAATAATATTTACTTCACGTCATATTATGACGACGCATAAAAATTATCACTAAAGAAATTGTACTCCTGAGTATTAAAAAGATATTAACGTTTAAAATTAATAACGTCAAAACATAAAAATACTACAATGATTGTATAAAACTGTCTACACTCACATAATGGACGGAAGAATGACAATTTGCGTCATTTTAATACCCCAAATTTTTTATATTCCGTCTAACGTAAGTGTGGATATTTTTATACTATGTTAAAATTATATTGGCAAGAAATTATAAAAGAAGTAATTTTTATGTATTGCCTTATTTTTTTAGAGTCATTAGTTATTCAAAGCAAGTCACCCCAGACAATATGGAAAAAGTCGCAGTTATTTATTCATTTTAAAATTGTAATTATGAAAATGATAATGCATGTAATATGGCATATCATGGTAACTTCATGTTCCATGGAACTATCAACCAATTAAAAGATTTAATATTCAATTTCCGAAATTATGTTTTTGTTCTGATTTCAACTTAGTCCAGATAAATTCATTTATGTTTTATATTTATGACACGACACGACCGTTCTAAAAGCATTTTAAAATAAATTAAATAAGTGAGTACGAGTATGAATATGATTTTAGATTTATGGCAAATGTCGACTCCATAGCTTGCCATTAGTCTTACCGTGCGATGAAAGCTCCGATGCCTACATATCACAGACAGTCTTACTGGTAATATACCCTGCAGATTAGTTCCAAAATTTTAGTGAAGTCTGTATGCTTACGTCATATTTACTAACTAGTCCTACCTTAATTTTTTTGGTTTTACTAGTTTAATAGTTTTTTTAGGCTTGGTCTCATCGATATTTGCCCAATTTATGTTTATTTGAATTAATTAAATATAGTGAATGGCTGTTATGAAAACTTGGATTTTGCAACGATTGTCCCGCGACACGACCGATCGATTGGTTGCTTCAATACACCCTTCCTAAACACGTTCAACAGAACTGTGCAATGATGGGGGTTCAAAATCCGTCCTGACACAATCGTTTGTAAGTGAAACATCCCGCCCCGAACCGCTAAAGCACAAATAAAGGCATGTAGAATAATACTCTGGAAAGTTAGCTATTTTGATTTTGAAGCCTAAAGCGATCTTTATTTAGCAATTTTAGGTTTCACCATGATATAGGAAAAAAAATGTTTAACAAAGGCTCCAACTACGAGGTATGCGTTGTTCGCATATAATTATAAGGAAAATGCTCAAATTGGGACAAGAAAAATTTGGTTATTTCCAGGACTTAATGCGTGGCTGGAATTCATATTCATATGTTAATTTAGTCCTATATACTCGTATATGTATGACACATTATCGGGAGTTGAGCTTAATTTTTCAGAGCCAAGTACCTAAGTATCAAATTATCGATAGTATTTTAGTTTTTGCTTGTTGCTCGAAATCATTATGGATTGGATGGAAAACTTATTCAGGAATTAAAAAGGGTTAGATTTTGTATTGGAACAGTACCTTAATCTTTAAATTTATCTAAATAGTTTAGAAAACATTTAGAAACATAAAACTCTCTTTTTAACTTTCGGAGCGTCTATTACCGAAAATAATCACTTGAATCTAATTTTCTTGTTTTTCTACAATAGTAGGTAAAATGTATTATCTAAGTTACTTTAAATAAATCAAATATTATTGGTTAAAGTTTAGTGTCTGATTGTTTTAGAGTTTTCACCCACGCGTATCTCGGTCATAGGTATGTAAATACTGACTGGCGTCGTCTATGCCACGAGTACATGACAGCTTGCGGCTATTTTGCCGGCAAATCTAGTTATGCCTCGTCGCTTGTTAATGCAGGGAATTGATCCAATTTCACTGTGATTTACAGATGCCAGGATTCATTACACAAAATAAAATTTGTTTGTAACTAGTAATTTTACTCATTTTTGCTTTTTCATTTTAATTTTACCTTTTTAAGCTCGCTAGGCTTAGAAACATAAGTAAAATAAAAATTATCAAATTCTACGGCTTCATGACAATAAAGCGTTTTGTAGCCTCCGTAGCCCAGTTGGCAGTGACCCTGCCTACGAAGCTGGAGGTTCCGGGTTCGAATCCCGGCGAGGGCATTATTTGTGTATTTATTTATCGCAAATGTTTGTTCCTTGGTCATGGCTGTCTATGTATGTAAGTATATATAGGTATATGTACGTATCTATTATATATATCGTCGCCTAGTACCCACATCACAAGACTTAATTGAGCTTACCGTAGGACTAAGTCGATTTGTGTAAGATGTCCCAAGATATTTATTTATTTATGATTTATTTAATTACAGTTGGTCGTTCGCCACATGCGGTCTAAGTTGCTGGCTAAGTATTTATTTTAGATGAACGATCTGAAGGGTATTTTTAATTTTATATAAAAACAAACAAAAGCGGTTTATGCATATGAAACACACATACCTATATTATTTATTATATACATATTTTTTGCAAACAAGAAAGTGAGGAACTAAATAAAAAAATCTGCATTGCCGTCTTGTAGATCATAATAAGGAAAATAGACATGCAATATTAATTAAAACAACAATAAAATCGAAAAACATTATGTTCTAACATAGATTTTTTTTAGTTTCTTATTTCTAATGAAAATGTAGTCTGGTAAAAAAATCTCGTATTGATATTATAATGTAAGGTTGCTACGAACTGACCCATTTTTTATGTGACATTCGTAGTTGATTTTTCCGAATAAGAGTTTAATTGCTCTTTAAGCGTATTAGACTAGAAAGCCCACGCGTTCCGCGGCAACTATGACACACACATGCTCATTGTTAATGTATTTAGGTCAACATCATAAGCCTATGATAGTCCACTGCTGGACGTAGGCCTCTCCTATTAACTATGCGTAAAAACGCATTAGGAGGTAAATACCCATAATCGCCACGCTGGGCAAGCGGATTGGCGATAGCAGTAATGTGTCCACTATGATGACGCTGCTGCCCATCATCAATCTTTTAGCAAATAATGGTCACTGAGACTTAAATCTCTTAGTCTACTCTAACGACACCCGCAGGAGGAGTTGGGGTGATGACAAATGTATCTTACTGCCGTCACCACCCGGCTACGGTATTTAGGTAAATATATGTAATATAATTTAGCTTCGAAATAATCTGATGGCAGATATGTATGGATAATATACGCTTATCTACAATAATCTTTCCCAAATTAGTCCGTGGGCTAGTCGGTCTGAAATTAGAAAACGGTATAATTTGGGGGTACCAAGTGTCCTTTTTACAGTAGTTAGACATATTCATAAGGATGTTAAAAAAGTATGATAGACATCTCAAAGTGGTAGCTAATAGGCATACGGGCTATTTCAAGATTTCCGTTGTATGACAGGTATGGTTAAAATTAGGAGATACAAATTTTCCTTTTCACGGCTGTTAAGTAAGCTTATAAAAACGTCAAAAATGCAAGATTGCCATTTATAAGTGCTACCTAACAAAAATGGGGGCCAATCAAAGATGGTGGATCTCAAGTTTTACAAAATCAACTTATCAAGTATATCTCGAGAACTATTAAATATATCTAGTTACTCTCTTGAACAAAATTAAAGGCATATCTGTAAGCTTCATATTTTGCATATACACCATATTGCTAAAACCTATTAATAATTAATTATGACCAAATTTATGAAAATTTCGTGATTTTGATTTTTTTTAGTGTCGTGTTTTTACATAGTAGTCATGACGCTAGAAAAATTAAATATTTTTTAAAGATAGTGTATTTGATAAGCTTTAATTTGATGTATATAACTTGTTGGCGGTATTAAAAAAAAGACCCATAAAAAATATTTAAATGAATTGTAGTCATAATCCACCGTATACTTAGTGATTTAAGAGGCGATGGAAGTGCCACTCGTAAATAATAGTGCTTATTTCAAATAACCAAGATTGAAAAATATAAAAAAAAAACTGAACTGTGAGTGGATACTATACGGTGGATTATGACTACAATTCATTTAAATATTTTTTATGGGTCTTTTTTTTAATACCGCCAACAAGTTATATACATCAAATTAAAGCTTATTAAATACACTATCTTTAAAAAAAATATTGAATTTTTCTAGCGTCATGACTACTATGTAAAAACACGACACAAAAAAAAATCGAAATCACGAAATTTTCATAAATTTGGTCATAATTAATTATTGGTTGGTTTTAGCAATATGGTGTATATTCAGAATATGAAGCTTACAGATATGCCTTTAATTTTGTTCAAGAGAGTAACTAGATATATTTAATAGTTCTCGAGAATCTCGAGATATACTTGATTTTGTAAGACTTGAGATCCACCATCTTTGATTGGCCCCCATTTTTGTTAGGTAGCACTTATAAATGGCAATCTTGCATTTTTGACGTTTTTATAAGCTTACCTAACAGCCGTGAAAAGGAAAATTTGTACCTCCTAATTTTAACCATACCTGTCATACAACGGAAATCTTGAAATAGCCCGTATGCCTATTAGCTACCACTTTGAGATGTCTATCATACTTTTTTAACATCCTTATGAATATGTCTAACTACTGTAAAAAGGACACTTGGTACCCCCAAATTATACCGTTTTCTAATTTCAGACTAGCCCACGGACTAAATGGATTGAGGTACTGGTAGAAAACCTAAACAGTACAACAAATTACTTGTTCATAGTTCTAAACTCAAACGTTTCTACTCGAAACGTAACGAATGGATGAGCCCCAGCCGGTTTAGGCAGAAAGTCGTTTTCAAAACCTATTAATAACAAACTGGGGAAGGAAAAACAAGTCAATATTGCGGTGGACAAACCCCACAGAACAATAGCTCTATGTCACAGAGACTAAGACAAATAGTACTAGGAACGTGTATCCCGGGTGGAAAAACGTTTTATTAAAACTCGTAATTAAGTCTGTTCCTTGCTAATAATACCTGCAAAGAGCTTGTTAGGTAGATATTGGTTCGAAAACAGAAATAACACACCAGCCGCTTATTATTACAATATTGAAATACGGACTGTTATTTAAATTTAATTTATACTATCGTGAGACATACTACCTATAAATAAGTTTAATTAAACGGGTAAACTCACACGTGTATTTAGTCACTACACGCGACATGTTTCGGAGAGCCTTAATAGTTAATACATGTGAGTTTAATGCGTTACAAAATCTAGAAAACGATAAGCAATGTTTTGCTTGGAGTGGTCATTGCTTGATCCATGCAGGTAGATGATAAATCAGGTTGGGATCTACCCACCTATGAACAGGTGGCTGGTGACCTGACAGTATAAAAGGTCACTACTGCAGTGTTCATCAATTCATTCTCGTGTTAGACATTGAACGATTCATTCTTGGCTTGTTATATGAAGGGTTTACATTCTTACGAAGGAAGTTATTTCTATGGGGTATGCATCTATGCATGAACGCAAGCTTAGAACTCTCCATTCGTTTTCTAGTAGTGTGTAGATGCGTAGATACAGTATTCTGAGTACTGTTAGTAACAAGTAGCTAGAAGGCAGATAACTAAAATCCTACCCCTCTTAGCTCGGCTGTCGTTACGGTCTCCGTCATATATTTACAGCTGTAATTTTAAGTTATTACAAACTTCTACCAGTTCGGGCGCTAGATATAAAACTCCTTTTTCATAAAGGTCTCCTTTCAGTCTTATTAATATTCCTATAAAATGGAAACAGACAAACGATACTTATCAGTTATCAGCTTGTTAGGTTAGGAGACGATTATGATAGGAGGCTAAGAGTTGCTGTTGGTATATCAACATAATGAAAAAGTCTTAATGATTTTTATCATATAATACAAGACATGATTTGAAGACTTTTGACTAACTATAAAATCACGACTAAAACTGATTAAATTATTATCATTACATGAGATATCACAATTCACATTTGCATTTTATAAGCGGCAAAAATCAATCCCTGAAATTTATTTGGAGTATTTTTTGTTTTCTAACCGAAAAATATTAAAAAAATTCTCTTAATGTAAATAAAGAATTGAAATCTTATAGTTCTTTGTATTTAGGGCGGTAAATAAGAAATGGCGAACAAGAAAGGAAAGCCCAAGCCGCAGGCGCGAGCTCTACTTCACACGAGTTCATAAGTTCTTGTACCGTCCGTGGCACACACAATGTTTTACACACATCACACATGTGAGGAAAAAAAAGTAAATAAAACAACATATTTCCACAAAACTACTCTCTCAAAAATGACTTAAACTCGAACACGTGAGTGACAAAGCACCGGGTGAGTTATGCTGTCCTGGTATTTAAATTTATAATTCTTATACTACTGTGACGTAATGTTGTATGAAAATCCATGATTGCCCATGGGCGTAATGACGCACCTACAGCGCGCATCGTCAGCGCGCAATGGCGCACTTACCGAACAGGTGTGATGAAAATCCATTTTCATTGTAGCGTCGAATTGATAAACGCGGATAGGAAGAAAATTAATTTAATTTGTTCCCATTCTACTAAAATGTCTAAGAGATACACCATCAAGATGTCCTTTCATTGATAAAATTGAATTAACTGGAAAGCTCTTGTAGGTGTTCAATTTATTGAAAAACTTTGTGCACAAATGATTCGCGTTGGAATCCGTTCCTTTCAATTATCATAATTTTCTGTAAGTATTGTAATCTCAGCGTTTTTATTTATAATCCGCTTACATAGGGTTCCGTAGGCAAAATGGCAAAAACAGCGTGGTCATGTCCGTCTGTCACAGTCAATTTAGTTACTCCGATGTACTATCAAATGGAAATAGAAAATGATCGACCGTGTGGTAACGGCAGTAAGAATACATTTATTACCACCCCAACTCCTCCTACGGGTGTCGTAAGAGTCGACTAAGGGATGGAAGTGTCACTGATTATTATTTCATAAAAGATTGATGATAGGCAGCAGCGTCATCATAGTGGACACATTACTGCGATCGCCAATCCGTTTGCCCAGCGTAGCGATTATGGGCATTTACCTTCTATTGCATACGCATAGTTAATAGGAGAGGCCTACGTCCAGCAGAGGACGATCATGGGCTGATGATGATGATGACGAGAAAATGATCTTACAAAGTTTTCTAGGATGTTTCCTAGAAAACTTTGTGAGATCATTTTCTCATCATCATCATCAGCCCATGATCGTTTGTGAACCGTTTTTGAGATATCAGCTCTAAAAGTCGTTAAAAGTGTGCTGTTGACGTTGTCGTCCCCTCTAAGTATGATTTAGCTATGGGGTCTAAAAAAAACCGCTCAAAAACATGTCAGGCTGCAGGCTGTGGTCAGTGTAGGGTTTCAAATTAATTAACGTATTCTATTCATGATTTATTTGATATTTTCGACATATTTTTTATTTCTGGTGCACATCTCTGTAAATATTGGCTTTTAATGAACTTTTTTTGGAGACTTATTCTTCTTTTTAACTTTAACATACACGCCTTACGTGTAGAGGAGGTACACGAAAAATAAATTAGATTTTACATAATTTTCTTTTCTACCACTACTACATTGTTAGCGTGATTAAATGTATGTATGTATACGAAATTGTTAATTTCTAGTACTAATGGGAAATGAGCTATACTGCGGATAGACAAATCTACCTACAGACGGATAGACAAGGGTTCCTAGTTTACTACGGAACCCTAAAAAATGGAGGTAGGTAATAAACTCTCAACGATTTTTGGCTTAAACAAAGTATATTTTATAGTTTTTGAGATAAACTTAAAAAAAATTTAACTGTAAATTTTATACTTGATGCATCAAAACCCTTTATGTTCGATTCCAACTAGCACATGGCCGGTTTTCTGAAATATAAATTAGTTCAAGCTTTGTTTTAAACGTGCGCGTACTTATCCTTGGTACAGAATAAAGACCAGCCACGTTCAAGGGCGCCTTTCTATTTTCCAAGGATCGTGTTTCTTACAAATTGGGTCCTCTGGAGTACCCAATCAGAAAATCAATACGATGCTTTTAGGCTCCCCTTGAAAAGTATTTTTGTTAAGTTACCCTTTCGGATACAATGTTGAAACATGTGATAGCCACGACACTTAAACTATTCCATGTCAAAGTAAGTAAAGCAAGTATAAAATGTGTTTTTCCTAACTAGTGCGGAAAAGTACACTTTTTTAAGGCACTTGTTATGAAAAAAGTCGTTCGATACACGTGTAAAAACTTATTTTTAACTCGGGTGATTGTCGCCCTCGTTTCACTCGGGCTCCAACTCCCACCCTCGACGAAAAAAAATTTTTTTGCACTTGCATCGAAATGTACTATTATTTAAATATAATTGATTAATTAATTATTATTATAGTAAATTAAGCTCGCGGTTGTTTCGTGCGTCTAAGATTAACGAACGAACGCATGCGAGCAACGCATCTGCGTTAGGGTTGAAAATTCCGTAACTACAAAATAAAACACGTGCGCTTAACGCTGCGCTAACGCTGCGATTAATGCTGCGATCAACGCACAACCAACCTCGCGCTTTACTACGGACACAAAAAAACAAAATATGTAACCCATTTCAAGTTGCCACACAAAGTATATTGATTATAACACTCAAGTTGATCATGGAGTTAGGTTCAGGTGGGGGAGCCCACTTAGTGAAGTTGAATAATTCAATGTGCGGCCGCTGCATCGGTGGTATAATGTAGTCCTTAAGTTGTTTGGATTAAATTTTAAAAATATGGTTTCCATTTAAGCTTGCGCGGCTTTAAGTCTCCAGAGCTTTGCATGTTATGATTATGGTTCTAGATATTTCATTAAAATATATATCAGGTATTTGTAGCAAATAACATGGTACAAATAATACTAATAGTTCCGTTAAAAATGTCGACGACATAATATATTATATGTAGATTTAGAAAAAAAAAAATTTGAAGCAGTGAATCTATTATTATTAATCAAATGAAATATTAGGGAGCATATCTCTTTATACATACTTGTATACATATATATGTAATTAGGGATTATTTAGAATCATTTACGATTTGATGATTCGGTATTCAAAAAGTCTTATTTTATTCGTTTGTCAGCCTCCGTAGACTAGTTGATAAATTGGTAGTGATCCTGCCTACGAAGCTGGAGGTTCCGGGTTCAAAACCCGGCGAGAGCATTATTTGTGTTTATATTTATCACAAAAATTTGATTCTTAGCCGCGGCTGTATATGTATTTAAGTTATATTTCTATTTATTATGTAAATCTTTGTTTGGTACCCAAATCATGAGCCTCAATCGAGCTTACCGTGGGACTAGGTCGATTCGTGTACGATGTCCCGCGATATGTATCTACAGGGTGTTTGTTTCGATTTGCAATAAATTAGACAGGTTACTTGGGCCATTAATAGAAGTTGTCTGGTATATCGGCTTTTGGAAAATTGGATAAAAATATTTTTTTTGTTTTCATACATAATAAATGAAATGGTAAGTGTGAGAGAACCTTAACAATATAATAAAAGTTAATCTCGGGTGACTGACGGCACATGTCAAATTAAGTAACATTAGAATGTAATAAAGGTTGCAATACACATGTTCAGTGATTAAACTTATTTTTTTAATAACTCAATAACGGTAAGAGTTAAAACACTAGTTTCTTAGAGAGATTAATTAAATTTGACCTAAATAAGCTACCCTTAAAGTTATAGCATATGAAGGAAAACACGCTGTATATAACCCTTATCTTGGCAGGGTATCTTAAAAGATACATTCTTTTTAACCCACTTTTTGTATTTTTCTAAAGACAGATTTTTATGCTTACCTTTAAAATTCTGCCAAGTTTAGGGTTAAATGGATAGTTTTTATCCAGATCAATAAACATTAAGGCCGCATTAAACAGCTTTTTGTTGCCTTTTAGAATTGAAATGAATAATGACGTTTCGACAAATGCCCGTCAACGTGATAAATTGCCGAACAATTTTGGGCGTCTGGCCATTATGTGCTTAATGATGACGCGTTATTATTGCGACCCGGAAAAGGGCCGAGTAAATAAACCAGGGTCGATAACTTGCGAAAACTATCAAACATAACAAACCGCCGTTAGCTACTCGTCACTAGTTCCCGTTCTGTATTTTCCTACAGTTAATTTTCCGTTGTAATAGCATTGCATACCCTCGTTTGTTAACGGGAACTACAACATGACCCTTTTTTATTTGTTTTAATAACATCAAGTTTCGATTTAGTCTATATTTTTATACTTGAAATATGTACGATTTTTACAGGTGCTTTTCTAATATTTTATAATAAATATTATATAAATAAATCCGTGAGTACTTAAAGAGTAATTAATGTCTACAATTTTACGTCAGTAGGAATATTAAATTTTAAAGTTATATACCAAAGAAAAAATACCAATATCATTTTCTTTACAATTGAATACGACAAACATATAATTATGTTTAAATTGAAATATGTAGTTTACAAATCAACGTCCTTAGTTAAAAACATATACGATTTTTTGAAAAACTGCATGCCAAACGATCGTAAAATAAATAACCGCCAAAGCATCCCGTTTATTACACAAAAAATGGGTTTTCCCTTTTGTTGAGCAAAACTCATTCGTTTCAAAGCATTGTTCGGAAAACAGTCGGTCCGCTGCATTCCGTTTGCAGATTTCTGGCTTGAAGCAATTTGGCAACACGCCCGTTTCCTCCTCGAGTGAGAGCTGTGTGTCTGACTGAACGACCACTGATTACCACTGGTCCGAGCAGCAACAGTTGCGTTAGTAGAGCGATTCTAAGAGATGATATAAAAATCAATATTCAATAATGGAAACAAAAGTAGCTTGCCATTTTACATTATCAGCTATGATAGTCCACTGCTGGACTAGGGCTACTGCGGGACTACACTTATTAACTATGGGTATAGACGTATAGGAGGTCAAATGCCCATAATCGCTAGGCTGAGCAAGCGCATAGGCGATCGCAGTAATGTGTCCACTTTGCTGACGCTACTGTCCATCATCAACCTTTTATCAAATAATGGTCAGTGATACTTCAATCCCTTAGTCGACTATTACGACACCCGCAAGAGGAGTTAGGGTGGGGACAAATGTATTCTTACTGCAGTAACCATACATATTACTTGCCATTTTATCATAGTAAAAATGTGAGTTAAAACTGACCTTTGTGTTATTATAAAGAAAGAGATTTAGGTAACTTTGTAGTAACACAATGTAAACAACAATTAGCAACGTCACTAAACGCCATGATATTTTCATACTCATATTGCTAAATAGTTCATGTCTCTTGCTAAAGAAGGAGAACCAGATCCATTACACTTTGTTCTTTTTATAAAGTTATTCCATCCTGAATTACGCTCGCCACCCTTGACAATTCACCAAAGGGTTGAGTGTATGGAATCTCGAAGTTTCTTTTGTCAACTCGATATTAGTTATTAAAATTAAAAGTATTTATACCTACAAAGCAATTACAACAAGTGCACAAAACAATTAAATACATAGGTACATACGCTTATTCGGTTAACACAAATAATGTCGCCAGTTGCGAAATGTGCTCTAAAGCTCAACAGCCAAATTGAGAGTGCTTGCACAATTATTTTAATTAATATACTTTTAGTTCACAAGCTTTGAACTATGAAAATAATACCGTCAACCCCAACTATCCGGACACCGCGTAACTAACCCACAAGCTATGACTATGCAATGGTAGGTATTATCGGGGTTTTTCAACACTGGTAAGTACCTAATGTAGATACAGATAGTCTAGATTTTTTGTCAGTTGCAATGAAAAGCAAATTAAAATATGGGCACAATTTGCAAAACCGCCAATTTTGCTGCCTGTTATTGGTGCCGGAAATATTAGACTATCTATAATTTGATACTTTATACCTGTCATGTCGGTAAATCTGTGCGTGCTATGTAATATTGAACTTTTATTTCAAAAACCTAACAATCATTCGAGTCAATTTACGCAATCAAATACCATATCTATATACGCATGTAGTTAGGTACATATTTGACTTCAATTCATTAGCATATGAATCCTATGAATCCTATATATAATAATATCAGTCCACAGCTGGACATACGCCTATTACGTTTGCGTGGCGCCGCATAAGGAGGTAAATGCATTTTCATCACATTTGCTGTCTAAGCGCGCCGTTGCTTGCCTGCATAGCGGGAGTAATAGAAAAGTGAAATTCCCTAGGGAGTAATAGAAATATCATTAGTACGTCATTTAATAATATTTTGTCTTAAAGCTTTTTTTTTGTCGGCAAGTGTGATGAAAAACATTGTATGCATCACGGTCGGTAAGCGGAATACTAACTCGAGTCATTAAAAGCCTCTATGCCTCTAACACTCTCGTTATTGATTCCGTACTTACCTCCCTTGATGCACAATGTACTGTTGCGGTTATTTATTTCATGAGCGTTTGGTATGCAGTTTTTCCCAAATTCGTATATGTACATATTTAAGACAACTTGGAACTAGATTATTTGTGTTGTTTTACGATTGTGTTCCGACATTTTGTCAGAGTCCAATAAATCCAGCGAAGGGACAACTTATTGACAAAGCTATTTAAATTTTATACTAAATACTTACAAAATTTGAAAAAGTTAATCAACCAAAACCAAATTCCGAAAAGTTGTAAAATCATATTTCAGCTAATGAAAGTCGTTCACCACGTTACTCTGGTCGGCTGATAATTTCAGTAGGCAAGAATTTCGCCCTTACTTACTAACAGGCAATTTTACCAGGCCAATTTATTATCGCTG
The DNA here is from genome assembly GCA_025490895.1 of Thaumatotibia leucotreta. NCBI lineage: Eukaryota > Metazoa > Arthropoda > Insecta > Lepidoptera > Tortricidae > Thaumatotibia > Thaumatotibia leucotreta. The sequence goes on from JALPQI010001975.1 coordinate 96,019, forward strand.
CATTTTTTTTCACGAAACAACGTTGATTGCTGTCGCAAATTAAACGAAAATAATTATTTTTTACGGAAACAACGCTCCGGAATAATTACCTAACGCCACGAAATGAACATCGTTTAAAACAGGTAAGAAAACTCCTAAAATTATACGCTACATAATCTGCATGTACTTATAATCGAAAGGTTTTATCTTTAGAATTTATCTTATTTGACTGAGATAAGAAATTTTATTCCCAACAAAACATACACAAAACATTTTTTTAAGGTAGCGTGTAGTAATTACAATAGGTACTTATACACAATAATAAACATGAGACATGTTTACTTATTTAAATAGTAAATTTTAAAGAGTAGATGTTATTTGGTTTAAGTATCTATTTACATAAACCACACAAAAATAGTTCAGAATTATGTTCTTACTTGTACATGTACATGGGTGGACTTTTATGGGTAGGTAGTAATTTTAATTCAGGCCTGGTCGATCTAAAATCTAAACTTGTCAATCTCTAAGAACGAACATTTAATTGACTGTTTAAAAATGAGCCTTACACAGATGACGTTAAGTCTGTCGAAAAAATGGTTAGTCTTACCCTCATATTAGTAAGGATTCAATTCTAACTGCCAAAAGTTAATTCTTAGATTTCGCAGACGATACGGGCTGTTATTTGATACGCTAATTTTCAAACAATTTATGAAACTATAGGTAATATTTTCTTCGGTTACCGCGAGGATTACTCATGAAATAAAACTATGAAAACGGATAAACTCGCGTATCGTCGTTGAGATTGCCAATTCCGTCATGTGTAAATTTCAAATTTGACAAAAGAAGACTGTAAACATATGTCATTTGGATTGATTTTTCAGTTCCTGAAATCGTGCACATAACGGAATTGGCAATCTCAACGACGGTATATTAACTAATTTTAACTTCATTCCGACGTTTCGAACACTTTACAACGTCTTTACGTTTCGAACGTCGGAATGAAATTAAAATTTGTTAATATACGCGAGTTTATCCGTTTTCATAGTTTTATTTCAAAACTATAGGTAAATTATTATAGAGAGATTTTTGCATTTGTAGTTGTGTACGGTCAGCACATAAGGAAATAAATAATTGGGAACTTTTATATTTTTTATACTGTTTAAAGACAGTTACACCAACTGCATCAAATAACGTTAAACAATGATGAGCTAGAGACTAAAATAGTTAACAATCATTACCATAATATTTAATTCTAATCTTCTTCAACTCCAGACATTTCACTCTCGTTCTCATCCCCACTTTCATCCGATGAATCATTTGTGTTAACAATAATTCGTTCTGATATTATATCTAAAGCCTCATCCGTGCCTTGAAATTTGTTTTCCTCTTTAATGGCGTGCAGGCAAACATTTTTGCATTCCTCTACACTTATACTGTTAAATTTTTATATATTTTCAATAGGGTTCAACTGAGGGTGATACGGCGGTAAACGTAGCACAGTATGGCCGTGCTGTCGTAAGATTTCGGCGATCTTATATTTAACAAATTTGGCCTTATTTTGTAAAATGCGTTGATACAACTGAGGCTTATACATATTCGATGAATGTTCGATCTTTCTCTCAGCCAGTCAATCATTTCCTGTTTTTTTGAAGTCGAAATTGGTGCACGATTTTTAATTGAGTTATGATATGCTGCATTATCAAGAACAACAACACTGTTAGGTTTAAGGTTCGGTATTAATTGCGTTTGAATCCACTTCGAATAATTTACATAATTCATATTGTCGTGGTAGTCACCACTTTTTTGATGTGCTTTAAACATCAGCAAGGCGTTTGGTACAAAACCATCCATTCCGCTGGCATGGACAATGATCAAGCGGTTGCCATTTGATATATGGTGCTTTACACCAGAAGTACTAGCATCAGACCAAGACCTTGACAGGGTATGTGATGTATGTATATATGTTTCGTCAGTATATACTATTGGTCGATTTTGTTCACGATATTCTGCAATTTTTATCAGATAGTTAATTCGCAAGTATCGAATTTCGTGCTTTTCCATGAGCACTTTGCGGTTATCTTCTGTCAGCTTCCATTTAAACCCTAATGCAATGACGTGCTTTCGTAACGTGCTTACACAACCCTTATAATATATTTCGTCTTTAAATTTTGCGTGTTGTATTTTCACTGTCGGAATTTCTTTATTTGTAATGTGAAAGTTGTGTATCGTTCTCCGGATTACTTGTTGATCAAAATCATCTATTATAATTGCAGGATTTCGGTTTCATTTCTTTTTGGGTGCTTTAAAGGTTGGTATCTGGTCTGTAGAATGACACTTGCTTCCTGTTATGACTCTTCTGACAGAAGACAAGGATATTCCGCTTGATACAGAAACTAATTCAGCAGGCGTCACAGTAATGTTCGGATTATTATTGCATTCATTTTTGGAATAGTACAAATTATACAAAACTTCTTTAGTTTGGGAAGTCAAAGGCTTACCTCGACCATGTTTCAACATGGGAACCATTTTTAAGAACCTGAACAATATAATTATTTAAGTAAAATTTGACATTTACTGACTTTCTGACTTTTGACAGTCAATATTATATTCTTCTTAAAATTGTGCCGAACCTTTCTTGGCCGTACAATGAAATTCAAATCTAAATTTAGAATCCCTGTTAATAAACATAAACAAATACTACTACAGGTGCAAAAATCATTTTACCATACGATGCAAAAGTTTACCTCGGGCATATATCAACATCGGAACATTTTTATTTAACAATGTTAAAATAATACAATCTTGATCAAAAAATAATACACAAAATAAATACTTAAATAATAAAAATGTGACAGACCTTATTTGCTGACTATATAGTGGAATTCAAATTTCAAATTTAGAATCCGTGTACATATACGAACACTACTATAAATGCAAAAATCTCTCTAAGATAATTTACCTATACCTACTTGCTTTCAGGTTGGAAATTTAATCAAACATTAATAATAAGTAATGTGTTTTTTGGGCCAGGCTATAATTATATACTTTACAGCAGATTTTTTTTTCCTCTAGCAGAGTTATCCGTCAAAAGACCAGCCATTCAATAGCGTGTATTGACATATAGGTAAATATTTACCTATATGTCAATACACGCTATTGAATGGCTGGTCTTTTGACGGATAACTCTGCTAAAACCGCTCTCCTAGAGGAAAAAAAAATCTGCTGTAAAGTATATAATTATAGCCTGGCCCAAAAAACACATTACTTATTATTAATGTTTGATTAAATTTCCAACCTGAAAGCAAGTAGGTATAGGTAAATTATCTTAGAGAGATTTTTGCATTTATAGTAGTGTTCGTATATGTACACGGATTCTAAATTTGAAATTTGAATTCCACTATATAGTCAGCAAGTAAGGTCTGTCACATTTTTATTATTTAAGTATTTATTTTGTGTATTATTTTTTGATCAAGATTGTATTATTTTAACATTGTTAAATAAAAATGTTCCGATGTTGATATATGCCCGAGGTAAACTTTTGCATCGTATGGTAAAATGATTTTTGCACCTGTAGTAGTATTTGTTTATGTTTATTAACAGGGATTCTAAATTTAGATTTGAATTTCATTGTACGGCCAAGAAAGGTTCGGCACAATTTTAAGAAGAATATAATATTGACTGTCAAAAGTCAGAAAGTCAGTAAATGTCAAATTTTACTTAAATAATTATATTGTTCAGGTTCTTAAAAATGGTTCCCATGTTGAAACATGGTCGAGGTAAGCCTTTGACTTCCCAAACTAAAGAAGTTTTGTATAATTTGTACTATTCCAAAAATGAATGCAATAATAATCCGAACATTACTGTGACGCCTGCTGAATTAGTTTCTGTATCAAGCGGAATATCCTTGTCTTCTGTCAGAAGAGTCATAACAGGAAGCAAGTGTCATTCTACAGACCAGATACCAACCTTTAAAGCACCCAAAAAGAAATGAAACCGAAATCCTGCAATTATAATAGATGATTTTGATCAACAAGTAATCCGGAGAACGATACACAACTTTCACATTACAAATAAAGAAATTCCGACAGTGAAAATACAACACGCAAAATTTAAAGACGAAATATATTATAAGGGTTGTGTAAGCACGTTACGAAAGCACGTCATTGCATTAGGGTTTAAATGGAAGCTGACAGAAGATAACCGCAAAGTGCTCATGGAAAAGCACGAAATTCGATACTTGCGAATTAACTATCTGATAAAAATTGCAGAATATCGTGAACAAAATCGACCAATAGTATATACTGACGAAACATATATACATACATCACATACCCTGTCAAGGTCTTGGTCTGATGCTAGTACTTCTGGTGTAAAGCACCATATATCAAATGGCAACCGCTTGATCATTGTCCATGCCAGCGGAATGGATGGTTTTGTACCAAACGCCTTGCTGATGTTTAAAGCACATCAAAAAAGTGGTGACTACCACGACAATATGAATTATGTAAATTATTCGAAGTGGATTCAAACGCAATTAATACCGAACCTTAAACCTAACAGTGTTGTTGTTCTTGATAATGCAGCATATCATAACTCAATTAAAAATCGTGCACCAATTTCGACTTCAAAAAAACAGGAAATGATTGACTGGCTGAGAGAAAGATCGAACATTCATCGAATATGTATAAGCCTCAGTTGTATCAACGCATTTTACAAAATAAGGCCAAATTTGTTAAATATAAGATCGCCGAAATCTTACGACAGCACGGCCATACTGTGCTACGTTTACCGCCGTATCACCCTCAGTTGAACCCTATTGAAAATATATAAAAATTTAACAGTATAAGTGTAGAGGAATGCAAAAATGTTTGCCTGCACGCCATTAAAGAGGAAAACATTTTCAAGGCACGGATGAGGCTTTAGATATAATATCAGAACGAATTATTGTTAACACAAATGATTCATCGGATGAAAGTGGGGATGAGAACGAGAGTGAAATGTCTGGAGTTGAAGAAGATTAGAATTAAATATTATGGTAATGATTGTTAACTATTTTAGTCTCTAGCTCATCATTGTTTAACGTTATTTGATGCAGTTGGTGTAACTGTCTTTAAACAGTATAAAAAATATAAAAGTTCCCAATTATTTATTTCCTTATGTGCTGACCGTACACAACTACAAATGCAAAAATCTATCTATAATAATTTACCTATACATATCTGTAGGTACTGTATCAGTTTAGAATGGAATGTGAATTATTTTGTAAGAAAGTATTAAAGGGTGTTTATTTGTAAACATAGGTGATGTTGTAACAAAATACTCTCCACGATATTGTTATTGATATAATTAAGAAAGTAATATTATCTGTAAACATTTGTACCTAATTTGTTAGCACATTATACGTATTCGTGACATCAAAAAACACGACTTCACAAAAACATAAGACACTGTCGCTCAGAATGTCGCCTCCGGGTGACAAGTTTCATCCTTTTCATCCGAATGCCTATACTAATTAAAACGCATTTCTTTCGCGTTCCGCATTAAAGGAGGCAAGAAAATGTAAAAGAAATTATGTTACGCCAAAAACAAGGGTCGCGTCCGTAATAAGGTGGGAATGTGCGCATCTTATATTCACCATTTTATCGTATTACCCTTACGAGGCTGAGATCCCGTATCCTTACGCGTTAAATTGAAAAATAGGAGAGGAAGGAACAAAATCATTCAATAATTTCATTTAGTATAAATATTTTTTTTTACTTCGTAATAGATATTTTAGAAATGTCCGTTACACAAGTAGGTAGCGAGGACTATGGGTGTCTTGATACTAACTAGCAATCAATGCTACTATAAAGACACTTTAATAAACAATGTTTTACAAAACATTTTATTAATATTTATCAGATATGTGAGTACGAGTATACAATATCAATTGAGATAATAAATGAAACAATTACAAAAAAAAAAACTAATATAATTTCACTTTAAACTACTAAGTTTTTGTGTTGCTACATTAAATGTTTTTTCCGTATACTAGTAATTACTGATTTTATTAAGTTTACAAAAAAAAATCAACAAAATATACCTAATTTGTGCTGGCTGCAACCGGTTTAACGCGTCGGTATCTATTCATTTCAATTTTAACCTTTTTGGGAAAACTAGGAACCCTTATGGTTTCGCTATGTCCGTCTTTCTTTCCGCAGCATAGTTTAGTGATCGTTAGTATCTACTAGAAATTTGAAATTTTGTAAATAGAAGTTACCCATTGTGAAAACTCATATCAAATTATTTATTAACTAAATATTTTGATTTGTGTTTTAACTACATAAATTGTAAATTTTCGATGTCATATATCAAAGAAATAATAACCGGCCAAGAGCATGTCGGGCCATGCTCAGTAAAGGGTTCCGTAGTCATTCGAAAACGCTACACACTACATCGCCACGATATCATTTGGGCGTTAAATTATTGTAACTTAGAATTACTTACTCCACTTTTCACTTACGATCAGGTGGAGTGGAGCCACTTTGTCGTGCCAATATAAAAAAAACCCAATTTTATAATACATCATCAACCTAACTCAGTTCACTGCTAGACGTATATAGGAGATATGGTGTGTATAGGAGAGGCCTCAAATTAAGTATGAGCGTAGACGCATTAGGAGGTCGGAAAGTGCCCATAATCGCCATGCTGGGCAAGCGGATTGGCGATCGCAGTAATGTGTTCACTATGACGACGCTGCTGCACATTATTAATCTTCAATCAAAGAATGGATTGTAACACTTCGATCCCACAGTTTGTGACAATTCTATCCCTTAGTCGTCTCTTACGACGCCAGTGGGAATAAGTTGGGGTGGTGACAAATGTAATCTTACTGCCGTCACCACACAGCAAATTTTTATAATTCTTTGTATAAATTCATCTAGTATTGGTTCGGTTTTTCCGAACGATTTTATTATTTGTTTTGTATAGTATCAATGGTACAGTCGCCATCAGATTTATATCGCAGCGGCGGAGCTCCTCAAATGCTTTATAAATATATAAGCTAATTTAACTACATCCCGACGTTTCGAATACTATAGACCACCCATAAGACTCTGTCACTGTCTTACGGTACGGTTTCAGTTAAATTAATTAATAAATTTACCTACCTGACAAAATCCATAAAATAGTTTAATTTCATGAATAACTATCGCGGTAACCGAAGAAAATATGGTGGATACTTTTAGTAATGCACAGAATAAAACTACTAAATTATATAAATTGTATAACATCTTAAGAAATGGACATGGCTTTACAACGAATAAATTGAATGGAATATATTTCCTTATTTTTTTCTTAAAATCAATTTTAATTTACCAATTTCACCGACTACTTTTATTAGCCGGACAACTCTGCGTAATTGCTTCCTGACCGCTTGTGGTTTTAACTTTTCCCGGATTGCTACTGAATTAATAGGGTGAAAAGTTTCGCTGAGCCAGATCCAGCTACCAATCGCCAAGTAATATTTTTCATAAGCAATAGCTCGTTCATCGTTCGATCGCTTATTGAAAATGTTATTCAAGTGAGCGTTTAACTTTTAATTTATTTATTATAATTTACCTGTAAGAAATATTTTACTGAGATGTAAAGTTGATCTAATGCAATTACTTTATTCTCGTATTTATAAGATACGTGCACATCAACACATGTTGTTGACTATTGCGCGTCAGAGTTATTTGGAACGCACACATTCAAACCGGCAGCCATTGCAAGATCAAGATCACATTACGTTGTATAGCGATGGGTAATCCGTAGTTTTCTATACTATACATCCATGTTCCTATTTAACCTTTTAACCACCGTAGTCTGATATATTAGACAATCAATATCCAGCTCTCCTCGCCAGAGTCTGATAAATAAGACAAAGGTCTGATTTGGTTTTTATGATGTAAACATTAGTCCCATTCCAATGCAAGCTTTATCTGCGTGGTGTAATTTTGTATTGATGGTGACACGCGACGAATAAACCACGGCGGTTAAAAGGTAGAATTCACACCGTTACTAACTACACGATTCACTTTGAAATACTTCGTTTTTATATGAATGTATATACAATATACTTTATATATTATGTTACAAGACATATACTTTATATTCCAGTTATTAATTTGCTTCTCAAAATTTCCGGTTATAAAACTGGTTCAAAAGTTAGGCAAAATATTTGCAACAGAAACATAACGCGAGCGCGTCCGTCGAGAAGTTTCTAAAATTGCCTGGAGACAAGTTGCGACCACGATTAATCTTTGGCGATAACTCGCCGAAGTTGTGAAACTGCGGTTGATGCGAAGAGGACCAAGTCAGTCGTTTATAAATGTATATTTATTGCAAATGTGATGCCTGCAACGGCTTAGTAGTTTTACATCAACGGCGATAGTACATTTTTTATACTTCGACAGTGCCGAACAACGTCTAATAATATAGCGTACAATAATCTGACTTTGAGCTTTGACAAATGTAGCCGTACCATGAGCTGCCGCCGCGTCATTAACGCGGATTTACTTCCTATCCGGCTGGCTCGCACTAATCGCGAGTACGAGCTGTGGCCTATTTCACCATAATTACGAGTCTGACAATTGTAAAATATCATTGTTACTGACGTCACAGGGCTCCGTACGCTACGGTTACCGCTTACTATCGGACGGTCCATGTACTTGTTTGTGACCAACATAAAATGATTACTAATAACGTTATTATATCGTTAATAGACTACTTTTCATTTTCTGAAACCCGTGACAATTGTCACAAGTTTTAGTACAATTTTTATTAAATCTTGACATGAGGTTCGGCATAATATGTCGGAATTTCGCTACAATTGTCGTGTTTTTTGTGACAATTGTAAATTTGCTTCACAAAAAAGTAGTTATTTACCGCATATTTATTAAAGTTCCTGCACTACATTTTATGTTGGTGGCAAACAAACGTACGGCCCTTCCGATGGTAAGTGGTAACTGTAGCCTATAGACTCCCCTGATTGGAGAAACAGTAAATTTACAATTGTAGCACTTGTCAATATGGTGAAATTGGGGCCTGGATGTATAGAAATTAAGTTGCTCATAGTAGGCGGTTGCTCATAGTAGCACACTGTTGTTACTCGTAATAATGATCCGCGTAAACTTTGCCTGATGTGGATCGATCTATTTTCACTCGTTCCTTTATTTTTCAGATACGGTCACCTGAGCTATATACAACATATTTATACCGCTATTGAAATACTCTTTTTGTGACATAAATATAATAAGACACGTGGATCAACCGTTAATTAGATTAAAGGAGCAGCTGGACGAAAAGCTTTATTACCATTTACCAATATTATTTTATTTACTCGTTCATAGGATTTGTAACTATATTTAAAATGATTAAGCTCCTGGTTTATGAAATTCCTGTACAAAACTTGAGGTAACATGAGAATCACGTTTATTTTATTTTCTCATATGTAGGAGCGTTAGCACGAGTGAAGTTGAATGCACGATATAAATGCTCACCCTAAAGCTAGACTTTAAAAAAGTATGCAATCGTTTTCGGGTTTAAAATGTAAATCTTGCACGAAAGAATTCTCGTCACGTACCAGCAGTTAAAAGCAGGTGTTCCCAGTGGAAATTAAAAATAAACGTTAACCGATATTACACTGAAATGCCTTTTTGTTTCAGAAAATAATTTATTGTGTAACAATGATGACAATAATTAGTTATTAAATAATCGGCTATGTTGTTAATTATGCAAACGATTTCCCATTTACATTTCCTTGACGATTTAAGGCATTTTTATTAATCCTCCATTTGATTACATTTTCTGTTTTACGCGGTTCTATGCATTTTTAATGTTAAATGTAATATATAAGAGAAAAAGATACTGCATAACAGGTAGGTAAGCTACATGTGCACTTGGATTATCTACCTGGCCAGTGCAAAATAAAGCTTTACCTGTAGATAATATTCATGAAAATATATTAAGCATTTGTCAACTCAACCCTGTCTTATCCCTATATCAAAAACTCTGGGTTAATTATTTTAACCGATTCAGCAATTTATGTCTAAAATTGTTGTTAAAAACATTTAACTAACAAAATTATGCTCAATTTATTAGAGTGAAAGTAATTATTTGTGAACAAAAGCGGCTACATCCAAATTAACCGTCGAGGGTTAATTATTTGAGCTAAAAGAGCAATTTGCTCTGATAATGATCGTTAAGTATTTCCCGCGTTTGATATTATGTGGTGTGTTACATTAAGGCCCCAGGGTTTTCATAGAAAGATCAGGCACATGCAAACTAAGTGTATAGAGATATGATATGGCCGTAGTTTTACATATCTTCATTATTAAGTTTTGTCCATGTCCATAAGCATTAATGTGCTAAAAACTACGTATTTAAAATATAATAAAGCTTCGTCTACCAACAAACCATACTCTCGTGTGTGATTTAGTTCTAAGATTTGCGTCTGAGTAAGCATTAATTTCATTAAAAAAAATGTTCAATCATCACCCACTTTTCTGGGACAGATTCACTATCGTCGAATCTTGTGTCTTCGCCTAGGATACCTATTTTCGCCTAGTGTAAAAAGTTGAAGTTTCCGCCTTTACTTTAGAGTAGAGCGGACAGAAAATTACTAAATAGCAATTTTGAAAAAAAAATACTTTGCTACGTGACAGTCTGCTCTAAAAATAAGCCGGGAATTTCATCTTTCACACTAGGCAAAGACACGAGGACTCGACGGTAGGCATTGTAGCACGTAGCATTATTTTACCACTGCGCAGTAAAAACGGGTAATACAATCAAATATCAAAGTCGAAATATCTATTCTATATATACGAGACGATAAATAAATAGATTATGTAAAGTTATTTGAAGGAAATTATACATTATTACAAGTTCTGGGTATTTCCAGAAATTGATATTGAGATGTGATATTTCATGGAGCGAATATATTTTTAATTATTATTTCCAGCAGCGAAATCTATAGGAAACTACTGAATATACTGTCCAAAATTTGTTGTGGAATCTTATTCTGGTATTTTATCCGCGTTGTATGTAAAAAATACACTCTATTTATAATTTATTCGTAATTCAAGATTCGTATGAGGACTACTGTAAAATGTTTATGAAGGTCTAAGATGAAGGTGTATTTTTTGTTAATGGCTTTAATTTATATCTAATATGATCTTGAACACAGGTCCAACAAGTGTACAATTACCTACACATTGCCATGTACCATTGTATAGGAAGTTTCGGACAATGGGTCTTGAAAGAAAAGAGCCGCTTATCCTCATTAATTGATCTGTTTAATTTGTAACTTTTAAAAATATTTAGTCCTTATGTCATAATTCATAATCATATTTTACATTGAAGATAACTGTAACTTGCACTGAACCCTGTACAAAATTCAATTGTTAAAATAACAGCTAATCTTTAAGATCGTTTGTCAGTAATTTAAAAACGTAATTCGATATTCAATGATGAGTTAATCAACTTTTAGACCGACACGATTAGGTCCGGTAATGCTGGTAACGAATTTTATCAAGTTTATTTTTTAAAGACAAACGGGTCTTAATCGCGTACGTTTCGGGACGTCAGGATATAATTTTAAACACAAACAGGTCTTAATCGCGTAAACTTACGTATTAAGACCCGTTTGCCTTTAAAATATGAGTGATAATCGTGAAAGTTCATGTCAATTCAATTCATCAAGTTTGTTAGATAAATTGTTTATAAATTGTACCATAAATTGTACTCGCGAGAGACATAATGCATGTAGCATTATGTCTTACGAATACACAGATATCGAAAATACGTTACCCAACGAGTAAAATTACATTAATAACTTTTTCTAAATAGATGAAGTAATATTAAAAATACTAAGTTAAAACGCTCCCATACATTTAACTAGTATGACGACTTACAGCCTTAAAGAATGTCGGGTACCGTAAGAAATAAAATTGTTAGAGATACGTTATTTGTACGAATACACTGTAATAAAATGATAATACTACTGTTTATGTAATAATGAATCTAACATTTATTCTTAAATAAAAAAAATATTCGTATTAAACTAGTCTTCGAATGAAAACGGTTACGTACTAAATGTAAGGAAGGGTTTGAAGTTAATATTTGGGACATTTCTGATTTTATTTCAAAAAAGTTATTAATGTAATTTTACTCGTTGGGTAACGTATTTTCGATATCAGTTAAAAGTTTTCTGGTATCTCTCATAATATATTTACGGAATTATGGCCTGTAAACACTTATCGATTACACCCCGTATATTTTTTTAATTTTCTGTGATAATCGTATATTTTATGTTGTACTACGTAAAATAAATGGACAAAAATATTGAGAATCTTACCAAATAGAAATTTGAACAGTCATCTCATCTGTCTTTATTCTATTTAAACTTTTTGAGATGACTATTGCCTATCTGTAAACATTTTGAACATACGTTCGTGAACGGATTTGCCTGTAATAACAAAATGCGGGAGAGATGTGCCCGTAAAGTTTGTTTGGTTAAACCTCCACAGTACAGGCGGATAACAGAGTTAACTAATTTGTTTTGTATGGCGTGCCGTCTGTTGTTTCTCCGTGTTTAGTGCTCGTGATGAGGTAAACTTTTTATAGTATTATAATATCATGATTTAAATATTGAAGCTAGTTTTGAAGATGAATGGAAACATCGTGGATCAAACTATTAATGCACAAGATTTTTAGAAATATAGGTAAGTAAGGATATGTATAAGTATATAGTGGTGAACGCATTTGTTTGTGCGTTTATCACAAATATTTGTTTGTTGCTCATCGTTGTTTTCTATGTATTTGTATGTTTTCTATATTATTTATGTTAACTATCTAATATTATATATATCGACGCTTAGTACCCACAACACAGGACTTAATCAGGGTTGATTTGTGTAACCGCAAACATGTATATTGTAGGATGGACTAATAGCAGCACGTAAGTAGGCTTCGATGACGCATTTTTATACCAACGATTTACAATCTGAGCCGTTATACCGATACTAACTTTAACAGCCACTTCAGCATTATTGTCGCCATCTGCGAGTGTACCATAACCATTTTATATCCACGTCAGTTTATCGTCGAATCATGAACTGAACACTCCACTTGTTTATATTAAACTGGGTGGGACTGTAAAAATAAAGTCAGGATTGTTCTGCAGATTTATCACTTTCATTACGTTCTCCTCGGGGACTGAATGTTTCAATTAAAACCTCGCGTTGAGTTGAGAACGTAAAACGTTATAGGTACGACACATATGTAGGTGTTTCGAAATTATTAACAGATGACTCTGTGTTTACCTCGTTCTGTTGTTGCTTAGATTGTAGGCAGGGAGCTTATTATGTATTACTCTGGGTACCCATTTCATCGAAAATATAATAGTAAAAATAATATTCTTAGTTCTTCTCAAAATAAGTGGAATGCATATACCCATATTAACTTGAGTAATAATAAAATATGCGTCACAATAAAGTAGTGCATGTTATCATAAAAAGAAAATAATTCTAAATACCTATCCAATTAATACCTATCTAATAACAAATTATTAATATAACATGGTTATTTTACAACCAATTTATCATCTCACTAATTTACAGCAAAATTTGTTGTTAAATAGGTACCGCTCTCATATTCTTACATCTTTTCTCTTCTTAACATGTCTTTTGTGTAGAAACAATTTCCAAAATGTTCTTAGCTATAGTTGTAAACACGGTTCATAATAGGTTTTTTTTTTCATAAGTAACTAATCACATTTTGATTTTTAAAATTGTCTGTAAGTAAATAAAGTGACGTGCGAAAATGTCTCGTGGCCAATTGCGTCTTATTATTAACTGTATTTAACGCTACGATTTATTGCCGTGTGGTGACGGCAATAAGAATACATTTGTGACCACCCCAACTCCTCCTGCGGGTGTCGTAATAGTCGACTAAGGGATTGAAGTGTCACTGACCATTATTTGTTATTAAAAGATTGATGATGGGCAGCAGCGTCATCATAGTGGACACATTACTGCGATCGCCAATCCGCTTGCCCAGCGTGGCAATTATGGGTATTTACCTCCTAATGTGTTTATACGCATTGTTAATAGGAGTCTACGTCCAGCAGTGGACTATCATAGGCTGATGATGATGATGATGATGATGATGATGAACTGTATTTATTGCTTAAAAAACGGATAGCCGCCAGTAAATCGCAAGTTGCAATCATGCTAAATCCACTTATGTACCTAACAAATAAGTTAAATGTTTGATAAATACTCATATGTAAACACTCAAATAACGGTACCTTAACATGGAGTTGCCCTAACGCTATTTGTCACGCAGCATGGTAATCACTTAAAAGATAAATGTAATATTTTTTCGTAGGTACTTTATATTTGTAATTGAAGAAAGTGATCCTATGTAAGGTAAGATTTCAGGCGCTTTCTAATTGCCAATATCACATAGGTAAAAGAGGATGGATGTATTCGAAAAACTAATGATACTATTTTAACTGATTTCAAATGTTCCGGCAAAAGTACAATGTCTTTTTGCCGGAATATCTGAAAAGTAAAACACGACTTCCGTGTAAAATTACTTTGTATCCGTACAGCCTGATACGCTCGCGCGTCGTGAAATTTGACGAGCCATTTTCAACTGGAGTGTTGTCGTCGAACACGGCTAAACGAAAAATGAAATCCGTGCTTCGTATGTACGAGTATGTTGGTACGTTGATATCAATCGGCGATGTGACTTTCAATATACATATCGCTGTTCGATTGTATTGTGTCTAAATGTGAATATGCTAATATAATTAATATTTCAATGCATAAGTGAGTCAATTCGAATTAAAATACTAACAATTAAAAAAATATTTATAGCGGTATATTCCTTGAATCATTGGGTCATTGTCAGACTTAGATCTTTTCGGCGGATATTGCTTTAGCTTTTAAGGAATTCATGTATTCATATTTGGGATAAAACAATTACTTAACGGTACAACAACATTCCCGAGTCTAAAACCCTATGTAAATAAATCGTAACAGATTTATACAAGTTTTTTTTTTTTTTTTTATACCACGTCGGTGGCAAACAAGCATACGGCCCGCCTGATGGAAAGCAGTCACCGTAGCCTATGGGCGCCTGCAACCTCAGGGTGTCACATGCGCGTTGCCGACCCAATAAAAATAACGTTGGCACAACAAAGTGGCTCCACTCCACCTGATCGTAAGTGAAAAGTAGAGCCCAAATCGCGGCGGCAACGAACAGGAGACAATCAGTAAGTAGTAAGTTATTTACTTTTGACCACCGAGTGTACAACTTATTGTTTTTCCTACTGACAATGTTATGGCCCAAGTTGTGCCTTTTATGTTTTTGTAATTGATAGATTCTTAATGTTATTATCATATTTTTTTCCTAAAGTAGGTATAGGTTAATGTTCGATTGCAATACGAGGATTTGTCACGATCGATCTGTTTTGCTTGAACTAAAACTTGAATTTTACGTTATATTGTAGGGCTAATAAACTAAACAGGATTGTTTTCATACCATAAATTTCGTTTAAGCCCACGGAATAAATGAAGGTTATTATTAAGGCTACATTATCGATACAGTTCAAACCATGAATAAAAATAAAAAGTTTGAACTTTGTCTCAAATCTAGATTTTCATCCATGCAACAAAGCACGTAGGTATCACTTTTATATTTACGAAATCTAAAATGTGATATAACTTAAATGAATATCAAGAAATACCTAGGTTATTGTTGATATTAATTCACTGTTTGTACCGGCTGGGATTACATTCGTTGGCCACTATACGCCGTTGGGGCATTTTCAGCTGTAGTGGTACACTTTACACATAAACTAACCTGACTAAAATAACAACTGAAAATACAATGTCTTTTCGCATTTTTGAGAGTTCCTGTATCAAATATTGAAACAAAAATATTGACTAAATTGGTAGTAAAGATTGCTATATTTCAATTTTGTAAAGCCTGCTTTTATTAACAGGGTGCTTAGCCAAGTTGCCAATCGCTAGCGCTTGCTAGCGCATCGTAGTTTTCCCTCTTTGTCGCACTAATATGAAGGAGTGACAGAGAGGGAAAACTACGATGCGCTAGCAAGCGCTAGCGATTGGCAACTTGGCTAAGCATCCTGGTCTGTTTCGCGTGAAGTGTTAGTATGCAGTTAATGGCTGCTGCTTATAACGTATCAACAGCAATGAAAGTTAAACGGAGCCATTAATGACTCCTCTCGCAGTGGAAGGCAGACATAAGAGCTAGCGACTTCCTCGAACAACGCATCAGCATTGCGATACATTGAGGAAATGTCGCCAGCATCCTCGATACAATGCTACAAGTGCCAATTTTAGATGAAGGGTGGGTTAGAACAGTTAGGACATTTACATTTCATTTATGTATAGAAATTATACAGACTTGTAAATAAGGCTTATTTTACTTTCATCAAAACAGTTTTTAAATTAATATAAAATCGTGGGAAACACTTCGTCTTTTTTTGTATACAAGTCATGTTTTTGTAATTTTACGCTTCGAAAATAGGCTTGTGAAAAAAGTAATTACTTTGCTTTTACGTATTAGAACCATTTAAGCGATTAGATTTGAATTAGTCGTGCGAAAAGTATTTACTTATTTAGAAATATGTAGGTAGGTAGGTACTTATTTTTATGTAGGTACTCGTACCTCTTCCTCAGGATTTGTGGTGTTGTCGGTCTGCACGAGATTATTATCAATTATTTTGTTAAGTTATTATGTAGGTAAGTACCTACTAGTAAGTAGTCCTGACTGAGAATAAAAGTGAAATATTGGTAAAATATTTTGTTCAATAGTTACTAACATTGTCTATTACAGTTTTGTACAGTCAAGTGCAAAAATAAGTATCGAAAGAATCCGCTCATAAATATGTGATGTTC
The DNA here is from genome assembly GCA_025490895.1 of Thaumatotibia leucotreta. Lineage (NCBI taxonomy): Eukaryota > Metazoa > Arthropoda > Insecta > Lepidoptera > Tortricidae > Thaumatotibia > Thaumatotibia leucotreta. Next base: position 112,950 of record JALPQI010001975.1, read on the forward strand.
TTATTACACAGAATTAGAGGGCACTGAGACATATTTGTGTACTCCTTAGTAGGTAGCCCTTCATACGGCATCGTTACCTACAGGGTCGCGTTTTATAAAGTTACAATTTACAATTTTGCTGTTTGCCTCTCTTTCTAGCTAATACGTGCGTGCCTTAGGCACTAGTCTCACCTCGAGCTACTAAGCTATGAACTATCGGCTATAAACACGAACAAAAGATACGCACTCCCGTGTAAAAAAAGAGACACCGCGATACTCGCCCGGCGTTGATAGCTGATAGCTGGGCGAGTATCGCCGTGTCTCTTTTATTTACACGGGAGTGCGTATCTTTTGTTCGTGTTTATAGCCGATAGTTCATAGCTTAGTAGCTCGCGGTGAGACCAGTGCCTTAGAGAGGAAAAAAGCGAAATTGTAATGTAACTATATAAAACACGATTCGGCTTGCTCAGTATGATTATTATCGAAAAAATACGTAAACGTAAAACTAATGTCGACAATAATTGCGCCACAGTTAATATGAGTATGACTTAACATTTTAAAATATATGATTTAGCCTTTGGCATACTGGCGAGAATCGGAAAAGCGAAGCGCTCGTTGCATTGTGCTATCGATTTACCGCCAAACTTTTGGCACAGGTGCTATCGGAGAAGCCTAAAATTATCTTGACATTTTATTGGCCCGCCTATTAATTAAAGTGGCTTGTAAGAAATTTTATTCTCCCCTCTGTCGGGAAGGCGCAAGTGTTTGCGAATAGAATAGATTAGGTGAGATATTTTCAAATCTGGTTGAGAGTGGTTCTTAGAATATTAAATAGTCAATGCTTTTTACGTAATTGATTTGCTTTATTTGTTTACTTGATTATCTTAGCTTCTAAAACATAACCATAAAACCCTGAACTTAGACTAGGCTAGGTACAGTCAAGTGCAAAAATAAGTATTGAAAGAATCCGCTCATAAATATGTTACGACTTATTACACAGAATTAGAGTGCCCTGGGACATATTTTTGAACATTTTTGTATAGGTATACCTTATTTTGTCTTTGACTGTACCTACATAAATTAAACAACACGTACCTATACAGCATACCTAGTACGTGTGAGATGAGCAGGACCAACATCAAGATATATTAACTGCTTTAGAATAATTTGCTTGCGAATGTGTGGGTTGGGCAAGTAACACAAACACAACCTTAACTAACTAGGCCTTCGCCTACGGCAAGAATAGAAAATCGTAAATTACCATCCATTGAGTATGTATCTGTAATAAATACTATGTCTTTAATTATGCTGTTGAATTAGTTACACCATCAGCTTCATCAATCTCCCGCAGACATTTATAACAGTCACGATAATTAAATAAAATTGCTGTTCAGAAGTGATTTTCACACCGATGTAGCCCAAACTATACTCGTATACAAAACTTTAACTGTGCAGAAATACAGAGTTTATCTAGGCTTTGTTAAGTTCTAAGCTAGATTGATCTTTGCTAGCACTAAGCTCTTATGACGCTAAGTACATCAATGCCTACATAAGTATTTATACTGTAGGTATATAGATATTTGTAAGATTAATTTTTAGTCGGCTCAAACCTTTCTCTTGCATTTAACCATTACTGCTGCTAATATTTCTGAAGATTTCGCTATGGACGAGAGCAGTGATGAACTTTGTGAAAAGTATGGTCTAAGAAAAAATATAGCTCATAAATAAAAGAGAAAACAGGGGCATATTGCATGATAAATTGCAACTAATATTATAAGCGGAAGTCTCTTTTCTATTTCACTTACTAGAAAGAGACTTCTGCTTGAATTATTAGTTGTAATTTGTTATGCAATAGGCCCCAGGTTACAGCAGACGCTAAGAATAGGTCTACAAATTTATACGTAATTTGGTTGTATGAAAATATTCTTGATGATACTTACATGTCTTGATGCAGGATACAACATGGGTACAATATAATTATACTATCTACTATCTACCCATTATCTTGAACCCTCGTTTCATCGACAACATAACGTTAGTTTTTAGTATAGATGATTCCTTGTTTTGCGCACTAGCGCGAAAAGTGGATTATTTTTATTAGGTCGAATTTTCGAAGGGTTGGAACTAAAAAATGTCGTGCGATACACGTACGAAAAGGAAATTCGTAACTCGTATCGAACTTAATTTTTTCGCACTTGTATCGTTATGTAGTATACTGTTGCCCAGTTTAATCCACATAGAGTTAAAATTACATCAAATCACTATTTTTGTAGCTGTACCATGACTTTGCAAGTATCGATTAAGTTAGGTCTTACTCAATACTTGATAAATAAAGTATTCTATCACGCTCCAACTTATTGGAGCAAGCGCGATGTCTTGCTTTACGTATTGAATAAAACTTAACGTATCCGATACTTGCCAACCCCTTGTGCTGTCTACGCCTACGCCGAGGTACTGTTCTAAGTTGGAAACAAAATTACAGCTCGAGCTTCGTCAACGGAAATAGATAGCTCTCAGATAGTTTAGAGTAACTAATCCTAACCTAACCGGAGGGCTGATTTCTGAGTTTCAAACAATTGAGTTTTTTACATATAGGTATTTTATATTAAATGGAAGAACGTCAAGTAAGCATCTCTTCGATCCTCAATCGTCTTCACAATAAGCTCTTTCAAGATTATGAAAGGATTTTTGATTATCAATTGCGTGCTTTCGAAACTCAATATTAAGATGATTATTGAGTTTCGACGATTTTTGAACTGTACTATCGTCATTTTTATTACCTACATTCTATTTTAATTGAGTTTGGTGCGAGCATGATGTGATACAACAAGTTAAAACAACTTCAATAGTCTAACAGACCTTCATAGCCTTGGTGAAATAAAACTACACTTCTGATATGACGACACTGTTGTAGTGCACTTTATTATTACATCAATATTAAGTGTCTCGCGACACTTGCATAACAACGAATTAAAAACAATATATCCTTCATAGCTACGCCTTATAAATTGTGTATATATCACATAGTGTAATTTATTCCTGATTTACTCGTGATCTACTTTAGGATACTTTTAACTTTATATAACGAATATATTAAGTTTTATTCAAAAAAATATTACAACAAGTTATGGGAAATACAGGCCGACACATTATGGCTGATTGTTTATGAAAAAAACACAAAACCTTGATTCTCACAGATGTTAACTTTTGTTCGGCTTACGAATATCCTTTTCAGAATTTTCGTATTGTTGTTTTGTATTTGTGTTATCAGAATCAAAACTTGTTAGTGGTCCTGAATTTCCACTGAACCGAAAAAAGTCAATTTTGAGAAATCAGGTTTTCGAGATGAAATATACCTATTCGATTAGTTTTGTGTTTCGTGGCAGAAAAAAATGCTTGTATTTCTATAATCATTGTTTTCAGAGTAATTGCTTAAATCTGTTTGTAATGTTTTATTCACAATAATTTATTACAACCATTATCATGTATGTCGCCTCAATGGTTTATGTGATGTACTGATTACTGCTGATTAATCGATTATTTGTAACAGCAAATTTTCTGACACTTTTTTTTAGTTATACATAATTAGGGTTACGATTTTGCCCAACTAGCAAAGAAGTCATATAAATCAAGAGTTATACGACCTTTAGCCATATAAGAGTTTTATAGTCGTTTTTAGTTAACCTGTTAGTCAAATAAACGTTATAAATCTGATAGTTTAGTCGTCCTACCAAATAGTCTAATTACCATGGTAAATAAACGTTTTTGCGACTTAATTATACAACAATCATGTAGAGGTTTAAGAAAACGTTTACTTAATGATGTTCAAAGTCGTATAAACGTTTTCGTCTTATAAAGGGTTTTGAAAAAACAGAACCGTCGTAATAAGGTCATTTTTACAACGTCTACAGAATTTTATTGTTGTATAAGTGATATTATAAAACCTTATCTCGACAGTTATATAGCGGTATTGAGGGTAACTTCAATATGACAAAAAGATATCAGCGGGACTGTTATATACATTTTATTCAACAGTTGGTTATATTAACGTCAAACAAAAACTTTGAAAAACCTTTAGTTGTT